>WTSP01006075.1:687-46035 GCA_025331215.1 Actenoides lindsayi
GGGGGGGTCTGTGTTGGTCTGGGGTGTTGTGTTGGTTCGGCGGTGGGTGTGGTTGGAGGGAGCGGGGGGGGGGGGGGGGGGGGGGGGGGGGGGGGGGGGGGGGGGGGAGCCGGAAAGCAGGAGGGAGAAATAACCCTACAGGGTTCCCAGGCTTCCCCTTAGAACGAGGCAAGAGGTACAGTTAGACCCAGATCAAAATAGTAGTTGAAAAATACATGAATGATGCGCTGTGAGTTGGTTGTGGCAGAAATCAAGAAACAGTATTCCCCCCCCCCCCCAATTCCGATACCTGTGTAGTAATTATGATACATTGGTTACAATAAATAACCACTGTGTACTGATTAAGACAATGCTTAGAATTCCTAATGTACCTGATTGTGATAATTGATCGCAACACTGCAGTAATCCCAGGATGTCATAGCTCCTGAAGTTCTGAAACTCGGCTGATCTGCAGATTTTAAAAGGTTTGTGGTTCACTGGCAGAGTGTTGTGTTCTGGTGTCACAGTTCAGGGTCTGCAAAGGGAGGAATAATGCTGAAGAACGTGCCTCTGCTTTTAAAGGGAGCTTTACTGTGACCGTGCTCTGAAAATGAATTTAAAAAAACCCAATAGCCCCATTCAAAGAACTCCTTGGTAGCTGGGATTCCAGCTTCAGGCTTCTCATTGTAAGCTTGCAAAGATCTCTCTCCCCTCCAGCGTGCAGAAGTCAGGTAATTTCAGTTGTCACCAGAGCTTGTCCAATTAATGAATAGGCACGGCCGGGTGTCTAGCGTAAAGGATTGGAACAATTTATTCTTAGGGAAAACACTCCCTTCTACCGCAAAAGCGCTGGCTGCCTTGTTAATTTGTCATGTCAGTCATGCTGGAATAATTATGTTGCAGGAGGCAGGAGTGGGGAGGTGGCCAGTTTTCTAGTTTGGGACACTTCAGGGAGCCCCATGGGGATCCAGGCTGCCTGTGTCTCCTGCTGTTCCGTTTCTCTGCAGGCTGCTTCTGCCCTCCAGTCATTGCGTAAGTCTGGAAATGGGAATGCAAGCAACACAGGCAGCACTCCTGACGGGAGGTAGGGGGTCCTGGAGGACATCTCGGTGTCCAGCCTGGAGGCACTTAGGGAGAGGGAGCTCCAAGGTCCCTCGGGACCCTGCAGATATGAGCCTGGGCCGTCTCCCAGCTGCAGCCCTCAGCCAGCAGCACCTACAGCATCTCCCCCTGGCAGCATCTCCCTGCCTGCCCCCACTGCGCCTTCTGCAGCACTTCTGACTGAGCCACCCTTCCAGCACTTGCACTGGTGACACACAAACGTTTCGGGTGGCGGCAGTTACGTTAATTTGCATTGCCTGCACCAGCCCCAAAACTTCTTCATTCCTGAGCAAATCGTGTTGCTATCAGCCCATGGGGTTTGTCAGCCCTTCTTTTTTCCCTACAGACTGGCACCATCTGGTACCAGGCACCCGAGTGACACTGGCAGCACCCCAGGCTGACCTTCCATTTGTGCCCATTGGTACCATCAGAATAATTCTCTCCCTCACTCTTCGGAACAGCAAAACCTGCTGCCTCTTGTCATTTAAATCTCACACTTATCTATTTAGCTCAGCGTGATATGCCACCTGTCCAGTTCCCTTCAAATTAGGCACTTCTTAAAGTACCACAGTGAGAATGGAAAAATGAAGCTCATCGCTTTCTTGGCCATTCTGACAGTAATATCCTGAGACAGAGAGAAGCTGTCCCATTCTGTGCAGGTCCTTATGCCATGCATTTAGCTGCCAGTTTCCTCATCTCCCCCCCTCCTTTCCTCCTTTCCTCATCTTCAGACATGGGAACCCAGGCTGCTGAAGCTGACAGTGGGTTCAGTCCTGCAGGGGCTCTCCTCGCTCTCCATCTCCCTCTAGCACTAAGAACAGACTGACAGCCATCTCTGCTTTTTCTCTTTTTTTTTTTTGTTCTTTTTTTTGGTGTTTTTTTTTTGGGGTGGGTGCGGGGGAGATAAAGTGAAGGAGTGAATGGTAGGATGCTTCCGCTGCATGGTTAAACTGTGGTTTCAAATAATGAGTTTTAACCACAGAGAGGATGTGTGCATGCTTTTAGTCTGGGGTTTTTTTTCCTTCCTAGAGAATTTTTTTTTTTTTTTTTCAGGAATCCTTAGTGTATGTCATCTTGGTAAAAAGGATTAAGATCAGTAGATATCTGACTGGCACTAATGCTTTCTATCTTACCTCTGTCACCCTTTTTACACTACATTTTGTAGGATATTGTCTAGATGGGATATCTGGGTAACAGTCGAAGTCCAGGGAGGTGTAATGAAGCCTGTTAAGGTTTTCCTCAACACTGCATTCCAGAAACTGTGTGTTTTTAGCATTTCAGCATGGGTCATTCATTCAACATGTTACTTAAAAAAGCCACTAGTTGATCACGCTGCTGCAAATCACAGGAATGTGAATTAAGGAGTGTGGCAGTATTAGGGTTAGTGTGGCAGTATTAGGGTTTTTTTCTTTTTTTTTGTTTTTTGTTTCAGCAATGAAATACAAGACTGATCTTCTGTTCATGGATCTTTCCTGAACATTCACAAATTCAGTGTCTATTTGAACCTGTGATGCCCCTCCTGCTAATTCCTGTGGTTATTTGGATTAGGGCCTATTAAGGGCTGCTGTTCAAAGGGATGATGTCAGTCACTGAATTGAATAGACTATTATGTTAGTTTATCATTATTAGTAAATTTACTTATTAAACATAGGTTCAATGTTATGTCACACTGTCTTTTGCTATGTATTTACATGACATTTAAATATAAATTATGCTGAATGTAGCACAGTGTTACTTATTTAAAATAAAGTTACACAACTGGCTTTTTGGTGTCTCGTGCATGAATTTTTGTGACACTTAGTATATGGAAAGAAATTTCATCTCTTAAAAAAAAGGCATCTATATTTTCAAAATATTTTGTACCTAGGAGTTTTTATTAGTCAGTTACCTATGTGTATGATAGATTGCTTTGTTTGGAAGAAGTGATACTGACATTTAGGAATATTTTTGTTTTTAATTACTGGCCCTTGTGCTTGGGAAAAAATGTATCTGTGAACTCAGTAAATGAAATATTTTTGTTTTCTTGGCAAACTGAATTAGGGCTTCTGCAACTTGAAATTGCTTGTTTGAAAGGAGAATCTGGTTTCTTTATGCAGATGCAATTGAGAAATAAGAACAGACTGAAGGACCATGAAGACAATTTATATCCTTTAGAAAGAAAGGAAAGCCCTCTCTTTCTGTCAAAGTCATGATGCATATTTATTCCTTTGAGTTGTAGTCTCCGAGGAAATATAATCATGATTTAGAGTATGACTTTTGAGGGTTTGTTCCTTTTAATGATCCTATAGCATTGAAGGAACATAGGGTAGTGGAAGTGAAGGTGTCCTGTAGATGGTTGAAATAAGACCTTTCTGGTTGTTGTTCCTTTGAAGATGGAGATAATCATGGCATGGGGATTGTGTTGTTTATGTAGAAAGAAGATAACGATTGTTGGTATGTCCAAAATTTCCTTCCTGAGTAATATCACAAAAGATTAATTAGCATCAGTGTTGTCAGGTGGGATGTTATGGATCCCATAATGGCTGCCACCTCTACTTTCATAGTCATTTGTATAAACAATGAGCATTTTTTTATAATTCTGGATATTAACAATCAATTTCAAGAAAAAAAAAACCAGGATGCTGTTTTCAAACTCTTGCAGGATACTTCATTTAAATAAGAAAATGCTACTACCATCGTGGACATTGATTAAGAAGGTTTCTATGTACATTTTCTGTTAATCCATCAACAAAATGATTTATAAAACCTGCATGTTCAATGTCTTTGTGGCTTCCTATGAATTGATATATTAGCTTTTATCGTTTTGGCTTGTGGTGACTAATATGGATTAAATTCATGCAATTCCTGCAGCTCTGTTATTATTTGGAAATATTTCATCCTTTGTCGTCATCCTCAAATGACACAGGGGCAGAATTCTTTTATGACGCAACTTCTTTGGCCTGCTTGGCAGCACGCAAGGGTCATAAATCATGTATCATGGACAACTAAGATGGTATTAAAAAAATCCTATCAGGGAATTCCAGTGTGTATTGAGCACCTGATGTAGCATCTCCTGGCACTGAGGTTGAGGGGTGTATTTGGAGCACCATTCATTTTCTGTCTTGCTGCTTCTACAGCTTCTGAGCTTATATTACTTGGCATAATACACAAGTGTCCTATAGGAACTCTAAATTATGCCAAGGCTTGAATTATCTGTTGAATGATGGTCTGTAAGATCTGATCACTCTTCTCCTCTTAGCATTGTGCAACCTGAGATAGTTCAAGCTCAAGTAGTCATGTAGAAGAGAAGAGTATCAAGGCTCTAATTTCCATTAGTAACTAACAGTGAATGGTTCATCGTTACATTTGGACAAAAATGTTGAAGTCAATTATTCTCAAATAGTGTCACAGAAATAGCTTTTTCTGGTACTTCTAAGTAAGAAATGTAATATCCTTGAGGAAGACATTATTCATAGCACAGATAAATATATGTGAGAGAAAGTAATCACTAGGCATATAGGAAGGTATAACAGGCAGCCTGGTGCATCTGGTAGCTAAGGTTTTGGCATCTAATCCATGATAGTATTCTTTCCTGCTTTGTCCCATCTCCACAGCTTCATGTGTGTGGGCAAACCTGCATGCCTGCATGGAGTTTGTTGATGTTACTGCAAATCCACGTGGATTCAATCCTCCTGCTCACATTCAAACACAGGATGGAGGCCATATGTTTGATCCAAAGACTCTCAGTTCCTTAGCACATGAACGCTTTCTCACTTCAGAGATGTTGCTGTCTTTTCAAAAGGTGTGAAGATGTTTCTTCTTTAAAATCTATGGAAATAGCCTTGTAGCTTCCTATAAATGCCTGGATTTTTTTTTAATTTTTTTTTTGTGTGTGTCCTGTATTTTCATCATTCTATCTTTATTGTTAGTTTTGTCAGCTAGAGTGTGACCAGATAGGTGCTAAAGTGCCAAAACACATACGCATTTTTAGCTTATGTAAAGGTAATAGAAGGGAACGTTTATGAATAGTTTTGCACATATTATGCTGAGCTATTTTCCATCCAATCCACTAACAGAAAGAATCTGGTTATTTCTGCTCTTCTCTTCCAAATCTCAGTGATGAAGATACCCAGTTTTTAGAGGGACCTCTCTGCCTTGTGTTGCCTCATTGTTAATGCAACTGAATTACATACCAAACCTCAAAGACAAAATTATTAAAACCAGGAATGAAACCTCAACTTAAATCAGCACTCTCAGTTCAAAAGCATTCTTGTATTTAAGATACAACTGATGTTAGAGGGAAGTTTTGCCATTGATATTCTTGGAAAGGTTTCAGTTTTTAAATCCACAACAGTTAGATTTAAATTCAGCGAGGATTGAAATAGTTTTCCATTTGCATTATGAATATTCCTTGTATACCAATGAACAAGGAATTTCTGCTTACTCTAAAAGGCTGGTTTACTTATTTGTTGCTATTGGTCAAAGTATCGCTTTCTTTCCTGGTTGAAAGGTTGTAATTTAGCTGCTATTTTTATTGTTACTGGTTGTTTATAGTTAAACTTAACATGGCAAAGACTGAAGTAGATGACTGATCCATCTGGGCTGTTAATACAAGAATATATAGAATGGTTTTATCATTATCTTATTACCAGCTCAAAGCATCAGACAAAACTAGATGACAGTTAGTTATGGACAACACTGACATACTGTCATAAGTGTTACTGAGCTCCTATCTTGTTTTTATCTGAACTGTACATCATGTTGGGAAGAACAGAAAATAGGAATCAAATTTTAAATTACTTGTTTAGAGGCAACTCTGTATAGTGTGACTGTATTTCCGTTGTAATGTCATCAGAAAATGCAAAAATGGCTGTCCATGCAGTGGAGAATATCAGAAAAAAAAATAAAAATCCATTGTGATAGACTAATTGAAACATTAATGTTAAATAAATAGATTGAATTTTTTTTTTTAAAAGGATAATAATCTGGCACTTAGGAGAATTTGCAGCCCAACCTGTTTACAATTGAATTCATAGTAGAATATTTTGTTGTTGATTTAACTGTTGATGGTTAGAAAGCTGCCATGGGTCTTTTAATGGAATCTTTACCATTAGTCTTTAACTTGATCAAACTCAGAATGTTTGTCATCTGGCTTTTAATGGATCTGGTAAGAGTAGACTGACTGGCCCAAAGTGGCTTAGGAGGAGCACATGGAGGAGGAAGCTAAGCAACATTATCTTTTTTTCCCCACTAAATGTGTTGACATCTCTAGCTTTTTGGAGTGGTGTTCGAATAAATGGATTTAGAGGGAAACATGGTTTTTGAAAAATCACCTGCTTGTCAGTTTTGTGGGTTATTTCCAATTTAGGTTCTTCCCTACTGTTAACTACTGTAGTGCCCTGTTCTGATTCAAGAATAGTCATCAGAATGCAGTTTTTCTGTTCTGCCAATAAGTAGAAAGACTAGCACAGGAGGATGCCTATGGAAGTTGCCTTACTAATGCTAAAAGAAAAAGATAATAAATAATAGAAAAAAGTCTTTTGGCATGACTGTGGGAAACTGCACTGTTTGAAGTGATGTTGGAATGTCCGCGTCCTCCAGCAAACCCTGCCTGATACCTGTGTGCCTGGTAGGATGGTGGTTGGGTAACTGAAGGAGTGGGTCAGGAAGTATTGGTACTGCCACAGCAAATTCTGCTTGGTAAGGTGACCTGCTTGAGCTGCTAGAAAGAGCATTAATTTCTGTTTGCCATCATGGCAGGGAAAATAAACTTTTCAGAAAAAAGGTAGTGCTGAAGATTTGTGGTTGCTGGCAGAAAAGGATAACAATACTTCAGTAGTGTCCCCTGAAAGTGAAATTTTATGGAGAATGAGCTATTTGCCATACCATTTGCAGCTGAGATGTGTTATTCCCCTTGTGGGATGCTGCAGTTATGGAGCTGCTGATGCTGGAACACCTTTCCTATGAGGACAGGCTGAGGGAGCTGGGGTTGTTCAGCCTGGGGAAGAGAAAGCTCTGGGGAAACCTAATAGCAACTTTCCAGTACTTGAAGGGGGCCTACAGGAAGGCTGGAGAGGGGCTGTTTACAAGGGCCTGTGGTGAAAGGACGAAGGGTAACAGGTTTAAATTAGAGAAGAGTAGATTTAGATTGGATATCAGAAAGAAGTTCTTTACATTGAGGGCAGTACAACAGTGGAATAGGCTACCCAGGGAGGTGGTTGAGGCCGCATCCCTGGAGATAATTCAAGGTGAGGTTGGACAAGGCTCTGAGCAGCCTGGTCTAGTTGAGGGCATCCCTGCTCACTGCAGGAGGGCTGGACTAGATGCCCTTCGGAGGTCCCTTCCAGCCCTAGCCATTCTATGATTCTATGATCCTGTGGAAAGGAAAGGTGTTTGATTGACCCCGTTCTGGTCTTAATCCTGCTGCTTTGGGACTGTGTGAACAGCTACTGACAGGAATTTCTCTGAATGGGATTGTATAGTCTGGATTTTTCTAAGAATGAAGGATGAAAGAAGAGTTTTATGTTACATTTTAGTCAGAAAAAAAAAAAAAGCATTTCAGTGTCAGAGCTAGAAACAATTTGCAGGGAACATAGTGTTGGCCCCACTTTCTCAGATGGAGAAACTGAGGTAAAAGGTCTACCAGCAATCACAGTCCATTTTCACTCTCATTTCTGCCTTGCAACACTAGGATTACTCTTACACCTTGTTTCTGGTGAATCACCTCATGGAAAAGAGAGAGCATGAGGCCTCCATGGCACCAGGGCTGGGAGGGGAGACAAGCCCTGGGACAAGCCCTCAGACTCTATAGCCCCGTCCCCTGCCCCTGGGGTCCAGCTGCTTTGTCTGTCAGCTCTGATGCTGCACAGCCCAGTAGCCTTGGCTCAGGCAGTGGAGAGAGCTGTGGGAAGCCATGTCCGATGCCTCAGCATCTCCAAGCTGCCTTTAACCTCAGCCCCTTGCCTGCCCTCTGCCTGTGCCCTGCTGCTGCTCCTCACCTCACCTCGCCTCACCTCGCTGCCTTGAAGCCCAGCTGAGCAGCGAGTTCATGGACATTTCTGCTCCTTTGCCTCTTGACTTCGTGCAGTTTGCTTCAGCTAGATGTATCCTCAGCGTTTGAACTTGTGTGGCTTCCCCAGGAGTGAAGGGTCACAGAACGGGGCCTGGTGTGTCTTCTCAGAGGCTGGATCCCTCCTGCTCTCTCAGCCTGTGCATTGAAAGGGTTTTTTTTCTCTTCGTAGTGATACCAGTGAAGTTATCATGAGGTATAATTATGGTATGTTTAAGAATTTTATCAATTAGAATTTAACTTAAATCAGTTTCCAGGAATTACTGTGATATGAAGGTAAAATTCAGGTCCATGCAAGGTTCCTCCATAAATTCTGCTTAAATTATTTACATTCATTCAGTTGGCCTCCTTATGCTTTTATTGTGACTGTAAGTAACAAAAAAATTCCTAAAAGTGGAGCACTTTGTCAGCCTCATATTTCACATCCACTTGGCATGTATGTAGGTGACACAGAAGGTTAAGGGGTACCAGAGTTTTGGCCCTAAATTTTCTCTTTGAAATTTGCTCTCAAAGATTCCTACATACTGATGTAGTTGTTGGATGCACTGTGTGAATTTATTTTAGAAGATGAAATCCTCACCCCAGAGCATTTCACCTGTAATGTCTGTAACTGCCACTTCTTATTTTCCTGTATATTGACTTGGCTTTACCATTTGCTGTTTGTTTGTTTTGTTCACATTCCTATTTATAAGCAGTATCTTATAGTTACCATATTTTTTTATGCCTTCTGGAAAACAAAGTAATCTACAAGGACTTCACAGTCTTCTCTCATTTGCCCAGATGATCCTGAGGGTACTGTGTGGCAGTTAGTAATTGCAATTGGGATTTAAAGTTATCTGCAGATGTGTAATTTTTATCTTCAGTAGCCCCCCTGGCACTCTCTCCAAGTTGTTAACGATTCATCTTTGCCAGTCTGTAATTGTGTCTTTGCTCTAGAGTCATAGGTATTTAGCTCTTTGTGGAATAGGATGCAAAATAGAGTAATAAATAATATGATTTATTTTTATTAGGTAGCATAAGTATGGTTCATACTTGTGAGCTGAAAACTTAGTCATCCTCTTTAGATTTTATTGTGATGCATTAATACACAGATTCAGTAAAATGCAAAACTTAAAGGACATACTTAAGTGTTTTGTGCTATCTGTATCTTCATATCTAACTGTATAAACCAACTTAGATTAAGGATGTGCTGAAGTGCTTTGCTGAAACAACAAGTAGCAGTGGTATAATACAAAATCTTTGGAAAAGCCCAGCTCAAATAAGCAGAAATTTTCATAATCTCTGGTTAAATTTTACAGTTGTGTAGAAGATAGGTTTTTTTATCCAAGTAAAATCATATCAGTTCTTTGTATGATAAAGTGAAGGTGTGGACTTTTCTAGTATGAGTAGCATAGCAAGAGAACTATACAATCAGAATTAAAATAATCTGTATTGTAATTTGTTTATTCTCACTGTATGGATGTACTGGATGAAACAGACCCCATTTTTCACAATACTAAACAGACTTCCACTAGACTATGGTAAAGAAAAACAAAAAACTAAAAATAATGAGAGATGAGTAATACTACAAAATGCTTTTCAGATGTGAATTTCTGTTCTACTTCTTTTCCAGCACCAATTTTAGATTTATTTTGAGCAGACCTCAAGTTTCATCTGTGTATAGACATGGGTGGTGGGGCTGTGTCCAATGACTGGTGGAGGAACAGCAGCACAGCCGAGTTATATGAGGAGGGAAGACCCAGTCTACCAGGTAGTGCCAGCAGTGGTGCTTGGGAAACCTCATACCAGTTTTGTGCAAGCAACTGGCACAGTCTAGGTTGCATAAGCAGAGTTTAGTAAGACTGATAGAGGAAAATTCTTGTGGGGAGTATATAAAATTACTTGAGGTTCTGTCTGTTTCTCTGTCTGGGACCAAATCAAGCCTAACATGTACTCCAGAAGGTGGTAGCACATTCAGTATGTATCAGTAGAAGAATTTCTGATGTTTTAAATGAGGTAAAGCTTCATATATGGTATCATCAATAAATTTCTACCACCGTCAAGAAAGTTTATGCAAATATTTCATTATTTATAAAAATGTCTGGACAAAGCCCTACAATACATTTACATCATATTTATGTATTTTGGGCTATATCTACCAAATGCCACAGAGCCTCTAAACCTCCTCTTACTTCTCCAGCCATTGACCTGCTTTGGGTCTACTTGATGCTCCAGAAACAGCAGCAAGTAACTCTGATAACTCATGCTTTGTTTTTAAATGCTTACTTACTTTGCAGTAATGGAAAAGCATATCTGATACTGTCGTTTTGATGCACCCGAAAAAGAACCTGTGACTCAAATTTCAGACCACAGTTGAATTTAAATCCCTTTCAATGGTTTCTTTACTGATATCTTGATAACTGTTGTGAAGGGCCAAATTATGAAGTGTGTCTTGATCACTTAAGATCATCACATTACTGGACACCTAAGAATTGATTCTAGTCTGTGAATACTCCAGAACTTAACATCTTTGAAATAGTGCATTCTTATGTATAAAACCAGAGTATATGGTAGAATACTATTGCATTATTTTCAAAACTTTGTAAGTGTTTTGGATATAACTTTCACTGATATTATATAAACTGTACAAAAATAATCTCCTGGCATTTGCTTGGATTGACAGTCATCAATTCCTACACGTTTCTTTAAAATGTTATGTAGAAACAAAAAAGTCTTTGTTTTACACAAGTTTGTTTTGGATGTTTTTCCAGGGAAAAACAGCAAGCACTGCTAATATAGGCTGAAATAAAGTCTTCAGATCAACCCTTAGTTCACAGAGGTAGCATGCAATAGAATTAGTCTGCCCAAAATGTTGGCACTGAGTTTAGTTAAGTATTAAGCAGAAGTCTCTTGGTAAATAGTCCCATTAGAAATATACTGTGACCTCTGCTGCTAGGATTCATGTATGTGAGAGAACCATGCTTAGGAGCTTTGCTAGTCATGTGGTCAGAATGATTTTCAATCACTTTGGTCATTGCTGGATTAAAATTGAGGCTGCAGAGATTAATGGTCTGTTGTTACTAATCCACTAAACCCCTGTTCCTAGATCTTTTAAGTTGACTGAACCTATAGATTGTCAAGTTACTGAGAGATATGGATTTGTAATGGTTTTAACCATCTTTCTTGATGTTTGGTGTTATCAGTAGCCTATTATTTATTGCTCTTTGAGACAGTGATCTTGGCTGTTCTTCAGTGGAGGTGAACTTTATACTTTTTTGATTTATACTATTCTATAGCACAGTAAAGTGTGTATCATCTTGAATGTATGTGGGTAAAGAAGGCTTTACTATGTTTAGATATGAGCTGGCATTAGTAGAAGCTCAAATAAGAACAAAAGAATTTAAATCTTGTTTTCACTTTGACGTTACAAATGTGGCCACTGTCCGTAACTGTCAAAATAACCACTATCTCCCTTCAGTCTGTCTGCTGTTAACAGTGGTGGTTGTCCCCTCAAGTGGGTTTTACTGACATTTGAAGATGTAACTAAAAGCAAAATGGCTGTTCAAGCTTCTGGGAAATTATGTTTTCGAAGCTAGTGCAGTATTTGGGGTATCAGGGCTATTCCCAGATATCTAGCACAGTTAGACATAATTTCAGTACTTAATTTCTGTGCAGGTGTATGAAGTTTTCCCCAGGTGAAAAAAAAAAATGTACCAAAAAAAAAAAAGGAAAGAAATGAGGGCACAGTTTATCCATCTGTTGAGACATGAGGAAACTTTGGGCACAACAGTGTAGTGGTTTGGGTTTCAGCAGGGATCTGTAAACAGGATGCATGAAGAGAGTTTAAACAGGTCTCCCATCAGTACAGGATGGGAGAGGCAGGAGTTAGGGGAGAGGGAATAGGAGGTGGAGGAAATCAGAGTTCTGGAGGCATTTAATTGAAATGTAATTAAAAAAAAGAGTTTGATTTTGAGTTCTAGAAGACTGTAAAATATATTCTTATAGCAGTTATTTCTGTTGATGGAAGGAGTGAAGTGCCCAGTGCACTGTAGACTGCTGTGGAAATATACAATGTCTACATGACACCAGAAGAAGAAACTGGTTTTGTTTAATAAATAAATAATGACAACAGTCTAGCTCTATAAAGAACTAGGTTTTGGTGTTAAACTGCACTGTGACTACCTCTTTAATAGGAGGCATGCTTGAATTACCATCTGTTTATGTCTTGCTCTGAATGTGGTTTTTATTCCTGTCATTATATGCTGAAAACAGTGCAGATGTGGAAAAGTCATAGGGAAGTATGCTGCTGCTTTTCAACTGCACTTCAATTAATCTGCTTGGGAGAGGGGAGCAGGCTGTATTTGTCATTCATATAAATTAATAATCCATTAAAATCACAGAAAAAATAATGCATTTCTTATTTAAAGAGTTGGTATGTAATAAAATTTTATGATTATTAAATTACTACAAATGTATTCTGCATGTTTATACTAACATACAGTAAGGTAGCCCAGCTTTAACTTTATAATTGACTTAAACTCTGTCAGGGAATTCTAGTGATTAAAATAAACCCTTTATTTCATGCAACCATCTCTGTTTCTAAACCCTGGTGAGTTGGCTTATTCTTCTGCCTTCTGGTTATCTCAGTAATAGTATGTCTTGATTAAGGACTGCAAGGAGCTTTTACATCTGTTCTTGTCACAAAGCTATGTAGGATAAAGTAGGCCAAAAAGAACTCATCATGCAAACTATGGACCTCCAGTTATTTCTTTCTCTCCAGTTTTAATATTGTATTCAAATAAAACTGGGACTGTGGAAGTAAACCCAAAGCATTTAAATGGATTTTTTGCAATTTCTTGAAGCTCTCTTGAGGAAGAAGAAAATATTAATGGAAGACTGAAATGTATATGACTGGATGAAGAAGCTGAATTTATTGTCTTCCCAGGTATTAGGAAATACAGTCCTTATACTATAGGAAATCAGAGTTCACCATCTAAGTTAAAACAACAGTCATTCTTACTGAGGTGAATAGATCAATGAGAATAGTCACTATGAAAATGAAAGGAAAAAGTGACCTCTTTCTTGTTTACAACAGAAATGCCTGATACCAGCTAAACATGACTCCTGTCCTCAGGTCGTGTTCTGTAGAAGACTAATTTGTTGAGAACTAGACACTATTAAACTTGCAATGTAAGGCAGTTAATGTTTGCAGCTTCATAGACAAGCTTTGAAGCTGCAATTGCATGTTGCAAGTGATTTTAGACGTGGGTCTAAATAATAAGGCCTTCCCTGGGGTGGAGAACAGTACCCTAGTACCCTGATCTTTAGCTAGCACTCAGGACAGCCATGGAGCAGTTCTTCCTCCCTAATCAGGTTCACAGTGCAGACAAATGAAGCGTTTGTTGCGTGGAGAGACACCAGGTAGTGTCTCTGTATCCCTGTAATACATTTGTGCCTGCCTACTGCATGGCTTCACAGAGTTAAGTTGAGTTGCCCTCTCTAGTAGCTGAAAACGTATTGTGCTGTCAGACTTAGCTTTCTCTGTTTAGACACGTTAGGGACCAGGGGCTTGACTGTCCACTGTCTAGCATCCAAAGTAGTTATTTATAATGCCACTGAGCAAGTGAGAAATACTACTCTATTAGAATGCTAGCAGCCTTTACCTGCTTGGCTTGAGTGTAAACTAACAAGCAGACAGATCCTGTATTTAGGTAAATCAGTGTAACTCAAAAGGTCTGTTCTAGTTTGTTAGAGAAAGGAGCTACCCCAGAGCACGGGTGCTGCAGAATCAGGTCCTGGGATGCGTCATTTTGGCAAGTTTGGCTTTTAATCAGAAGTGATATGCCCACTAGCTCTGTTAACCTAAATGTTTATTGCATGGTTCTAATCCAGGTTTAAAACCGACTTCAGTATTTTAACAGTTGCAAAATAAACATGTAGCCTGCTCATTTTGGGGGGATTTGTTTTTACAGCAGTGGTACTCAGAGAACCCTGTTATTGATGGTCTGCTTTTTTTTAAAGCTTCTGCCATCTCAGGCACTCTTGGTATTGCTGTTTTTTTCTCAGTTGCTCTTTAAAGGCAATATTAACAGATGGTATGCATTGCTCATGAAATCTGCATCTACACCTCTCCAAGGACTGCAAAGATGTTGGGAAACAGACCATGTTACTGCAGTAAGCTCTTAGAAGCTTGGAACTTCTTGTGCTATTCATGAGCAGTTTTGACTAACAGTGTGATAGTGCTACAGCAGTAGTTACAAGTACACTGGTGAACTATTTCTAATTTAGCCCAGTCCAGCTATGTGTCACTTTCTCACAGATTGGACAAAATGTCTGTGTTTCTTCATACTTGCTGTATTTGCACCTTGGTGGTTTCATAGTCGAGAGCTCTTTCCTTTTATGTAAATGTCTCAATGCTGGACATTAAACCTATATATATATATCACTTCCCACCTACATTTTCATGTATCACCTGAGCTACCTTTGCTTTTCCTTGAGATCACTTTCTCTAGAATGTTTTGCTCTTCTTTTTGTCTTGTCTGCAGTGATGACACTCTTGAAATAGATCGCATATATAGATGTTACTTCTAGGCTTTGTCTGAAGCACTGCTTCGATGTGCGAGTCGAAAGGGCAACGTGCCAGTGTGGAATTCACTTCCCGTATGTTTCAAATTGGTGTTAAGAGTTGCAGAAATCCAACTAGCAGATAAGAATTCTCATTTCGGCTTCTTTATTACTCTGGTTTGGAACTGATGGGATCTGACTGGCAATCCCAAACACGTCAATATATTCAGAAACAGGGTGTTCCCGTCTTGTTTCTCTTAAGCTGTTCTTTTCTTTAGTAGTGTTGGATCAGGAAGGTTAAGTTGCTGTTGATTCCATGGTCCGTGGAAGATTAAGATTTAGTTCACATTTCTTTCATAGTTGAGCTGTGTTAGGGATAAGGAAACTAAATAGTGGCTAGTACAGTAAATGGAAATGAGATCTACCCCTATCATTTCTACAGAAAGAAACACTTCTACCCTTCCAAGTTTGACCCGGTCTAAATGGGCACAGAGCAGAGTGGAAATTCAGTAATCTCTCCTACTATTTTGTATTTCAGTTTATGATTTTGTGTTGGCTAGGGATATTTCATGTTCTAAAAGCAAGTCAAAATAAAAAGTGATTTTAAATAAATCAGTTGCAATAAAGGGCTACAAAAAGCTGTATAGGCACTCCAAAGGAAATTAACCTGGAAGAGGCTAAAGTGAACGTGGTAAACCCAGTTTAAATTCATCCAATACAATTTCTGAGCATAAACAAGAAGACTGCCTACCTTACATGTAGATTTTGTCCTTGTGATTTACAAGAGATGTATGTAATACTTGTGGAAAGGGAGATAAAGAGCATTTGGTTGTGAGGGGTGGAATAAAAGAAGAGGAATAAATAAAAGAATGAGGATATAGACTAACAGGGAGGATGCTGGCAGTGAAAGATAGCACTGAGATTGGGTGTTTCGCAGTGCGCTTTGCCAGAAACAAGCGAGGAAGAGCTTTGATGACAGTCTACTTTCCCAGTTGCTTTTGTTTCTGGTCCTAAACAGATAGGAATCAGGTTGGTAGCTTCCGTAGGAGCAAGACAATCTTCTTGTCTGAAGAATCACAGGGAGAGAGAGCGAGCTTGACTGTTCAGTCATCAAATCTTGCATTTTTGTTGGGTTTTTTTAAAACCCTTAACTTAGAGCAAAGAAACTGTCAGAATCCTTGAAGACAAAATAGTTAACTTAAATGCTGATATTCTTTACTACGTAGCTGGTGACCTTTGAGGAGTCTCCTTGCTTACTGAGATTATTTCATTAGTATTTGCACATTGACTCTGTGCCAAAAACTCAATCTGCTTTTCCTTGCATGGTTTTGTTATTTTGAAGGTCTTCAGCTGTGGAATAAAATCCACTATGTAACAAAGACCTGGCAAGTTGGAAGCTCTCCAGTAGAAGCCTTCCCAGGTTAAACTCCAGTGATGCTGAAACATTACAAGTGTTTTATGTGGCCTCCTTTCCCTTGTGCCTTACCTAACATAGCTGTTCTTGAAGAAGGGCAACAGTTAGTTTTAGTTCTCACTGCTCCCAAGAGAATGCTCTACTTGTTATTTACAGGGTTGAATTTATGCATTGTTTGAACTTGGGACTTGGACTTTGCTTTCATTCTTTTATCAGCGTCAAAACAGGTTTTTTGTGAAGATGTTTATGATGAGCTTAATGATCTCTCTCACAGAGTTGATTAGTTGTGATTGAAATGACAGCATGGATCTCCTATCATATTTAGGTGCTCCAAGTTTCTGCATTGTTGAAGATGCTTATACAAGCTGTCTAAAATAACATTTAAATATCACAATGAAAAAATCATAAGGAAAGGTTGTATCAGAAAGGGCTGACTTGAAAGCAGAGTAATTACCAGTGGCCACCAGGAAACTGCAAATTTCTTTCTGATGCAGGATAAAAAAAAAAGAGGAAGATGGATCCATCTCTTCTTTTTTATCTTCTTCCCCTAATTTCCTCCTCAAAAAGAGAGGACAGTCAAAATGTGATCTGAAGAAGCTGGATGGAGCTAGCAACTTTGTATGGGTAGTTAAAGATATCTGAACTATGAATGTCCTTTTTATTGAGCCTGCAGGGCTGAGATCAAATTTTTTATGATAGACAGAAACTGATGAGCCTGTCAGATACTTAGAGCCTGGAGGATGAAGGTGTGTTTTATACCTTATCATTAGACTTGGAGTTCTATCCTTCGGTACATTGGCAGGGCCTGCATTTTGCAAGAGAGAGACTGAAGTAATTCTCACGTTCCAGTCCAGAGGAGTAAACAACAGCTACATTCTGCAAATGTTGCAGATGCGGGACCAGTTTCAAGGAGAGCCCAATTAGAAGCATATGAAGACTGCCTGGCCTGTCTCCCTGGGATAGGGCATGACTGTAGGGATTCATCTAGTGCCTGACAGGATGGAGATGTCTTCCTAATTGGAGCTTTTGGATCTTACTCCAACCTAAATGATAGCGTGCACAATAAGTCAGCAAAGCTCCACTGATCTCACTAAATATACATCTGACATGTAGTAGCTATAGGCTGACTTCCTAGAGAGGGCTGTGGGCCTTATTTTGCTCTGCAGATAGTAAGGGAAATTGAAGCCAGCGTGAGAAGGTGTTATTATTATTCTCCATTTTTCCCAGGTTAATGCAGTGGAACCTCTGGCTCAGGAGATTCCTAAGCCTCTGGCTGTAATGGCTGGAAGGTTTTGGATGAAGGATTTCTATTTGCTGCCTATTTTTGTGTTCTCTTTTCCAACACTTTTGCTGCTGACTGTTGCTGCAGATCAGCAGTTCCCAAATTTGTTTGCTCCTGCATCCAGCGTATGGGATAATGAGGTATGGAGAAGCTCTGAGGATCCTTTGCCAAACAAGGGAGAAGAATGTGAACAATGTGGAACAAGAAGAGTCCGGGGGTGTTGGGATTAACCACTGCTTCATAGTCTTCCCCCATGGGGATTTCTTTTTCTCAGGACCTTTGCTAAAAAACAGGGACTCAGCTCAGTATCTGTGGCCCCTGGTTCTGTCCTTGCTGAGTGCAGTGCCTGCCCCTTTCAAGTTTCTTTTTAATGCTTCAGCTTCTGGTCCAGGTACTCACTTCCCCAGGAATATCCCCTCTTCCACTCCCAAAAGCTCTTCAGTAACCTACTCTTAATGGAAGCACTCCTGTCTCATCTGCTGGATTCTTCCCAGGTTTGAACTGATCTGCTGTTGTTCTTTCATACAAATTACATTCACATTTTTTATGGTTGCAAATATTGTGCACATTTGTACACAGATGTATGCCACACCACACACATATTTGCATATGTAAGTGTGATAAAAATGGAGTCAGCATCTGAGAGAAACAGATTTCCTTGCTAAGCCTGAAATAAGTTGCAAAGCCTACATCTTTATCAAATGAAGTGCTTTGGGCTGGATTTTGGTATCTGCTATAGCTGGGACTGACTGGCTGGGTGACGACAGCTGTGCTAGGTGCTGGAGTGGGAAGACAAGCAGACAGTTGGTGCGGAGGAGATTGTGCCAGTGTAAGGTGCTGTGGAATGGTAGAGGTAGAAAAAGAGGAGAAAATTAGGTCTGAGAGACAGTTAAGTATGAGGAAAAGAAAGGAAAGGCTGAATCTTGTAATCAAGTTGGTAGGTACAAGGATTACACCATTTGGTAGAATTTTTTTAGTTTTACTAAAAAATAAGAGTAGGGGAGAAGCAAGTGAGGAATTCATACACAGTCACAATCTAAACTTATCTTAACACTTTAGAAATACCAGAAGCATGGTTGCTTGTGTGAGGGTTGTGTGGGAAAAGACACTAATTTAGCACAATCCCATTTTATTACAGAGGTTGTGGGATACAGTGAATAAAGGAGGTGACTGGAGGAAGAGGAAAAGATAGTGAGAAAGGAATTTAAGGCTTCTCTAGAGAATAGAATTTTATGGCTGACTCTGCCAGAATTTGTGTTGCTTGGCAACACACTTTAATCAAACTTTTCAAGGGTGGTCACTAATTGTATGTTTCTGGTTTCCCCCAAGGCCTGATCTGTAGAAGTGCTGAGCGCTTACAGCTAAAACAGGTCAATGGGAGACATGTTTTGTATGAAGCAAATGCTCTGCAAGTCTATGTGCTGTAAAAATTGTACACTGGGGCTACAAATTGGCTAATGAAAGACAGTATATTTCTGCGACTCTGGCATTCGTTTGCATGTTTGTAGCAAAGGGACACCACCTTTTTGGGAATGCTCAGGAATCAAACATTTTGCCAGTTGACTTCAATTAATGAGCCTTTGAGGGTTTTCTTCTGCACTGAGGTTTTAGGCGTCAGCCCTTTCTCTGTAGCTCAGTCCTGAGTGTTAGGTTGAGGAAAAAAAACAAACCAGTCATCTTAAGGAAAGCATAAAGCTTTTCAGTTTTCTACTTCCAAGTGTTGGCCCCATCTGAATTTCTACTAACTTATCTAGCCTAAGAATGATTAGGTTCTTACATAATTGTAAGGTTCAGGTCTGGGTTGAGATCATGTTCTGTTGAAGTCATTGTGAAGTTTGACCAGACTGCAGTGGAGGAGAAAGAAAATCACCCTTAAAAAGAGAGCTTTTGCTATCTGCACGGATGGAAGCAATGCCAAGAGGTATCACAGCCCTGTAATGACAGCAGTCCTCTTGTCTGCTGTGGCTTAGACTGAAGGTTGAAAACCTTTTCCTTCCTAAAGTCCAGGCACATCTTTTTGATATATTTTTGAGGGGAAAGGGCAAACATTAATCTTACTTTTTGTCATGTTACTAGAGGATAATGCTAATGTTCAGTGTGGGCCATATGTAGTGAGGTGGCTGGTTTCATCCAGCCCCTGAAGTGCTGCTTAATCTGTGTACTGATTATCACAGACTATCTAACTATTCTAATGCATGGAAGACTATTAAAGAATTTCTATATTAGCTTTGTGTAACAGGATACAAGCATGTGTAGGAGGCAAGTAAAACATGTCATGTTTTAATCCATTAGAAGTGACTGTAGTTCTTAATTCAAAGCCTAGAAAAATGTAATTTATTTAAACAGTACTTTCTATTTCTATAGTACTTTTTACTCAAATATCTCAAAATGTTTTCTGCTAATTGTTCTGCTGAAATAAAGAGGTGCTGCTGCTCAGTGTGTAGAACCCTCTTTGGGTAGGTCAAAGACGATTGACTCACAGCTCACTGCCAAATCAGAATAGCAGGGCTTTTCACAGAGATAATTGCCCAGACAAACTATAAAGCAATGCAAAAGCTGCCTTAAGGGTCTTGAGGCTTCCTGGTCCAAATCGTGTATCATTCTTACTGCATATTTATGTGTGGCAGGGCAGCTTACATCTAGTTAATACTCAAAGTTGAAACAGTGTAAATGATGCCAGTTTTTTATTGTATTAGTTAAGCCCAATGCAAATGTCTGTGTTAGTGTTTTAGGTGGATTCTGACCTCATTTATGTTGATTTATGGTTGAAATTATGTTTATAGTTGTGACACTAACCTATTACTAGTTTCTGTTGACTGAATTCACGTGAATTGATGGGTTTGCAAACAAAACTTTGACTTCTTTGGGAAGCAATGCCAGGGAGAAGGGTAGAGGGTGTTAGATGATGAAGAAGCAGCTTTACTACCAAATGCCTGTTCCGGGTGCTATTTGTCCTAAGGAAATATGCCAGTGTATGTCCCTTATTTCACTTCATACTGTCAACCCTATTTCACCACAGCATTTCTGTCTATGTGATGCCTACATTAAATTCAAGAATGTGGCTGAATGCAGAGGGGAGGAAAGTGGTGCTATTGTTTAAGCGGGCATTTGGAATTCAGGGTTTAGTGTTTTCTTTAGTCAAGTCTTTAGCACTTCTTTGTAATTTTTTTTAAACCTGCAGTGAAAGAAAAGTTGTTGAAGGGAGAAGAGAAAGATTGGCACTTGAGATCACAGGTGACATGATTTCAGAATTGTTGTGCTTTTTGAGACAGTTAAAATTTGCTAAACTTCTGGATCACCTTGACACTTACTCAAGTTACAGCAGTGTTATCTGTGGATTATCGCTGTGTTTAATAGCAACAGAATGATTAATGCCTAATGTTTTGACGTGTACTTAGCCTCTGATCTATGACAGGTCTGCAGTTAAGTATTGAAAAGTCTTTAAAGATGTATAATGAAAAGTAATTAGTGATCACTTTTAGATTATTGACTTAATTTCCAAAATGGAATGCCTAGTCTTTGGGGGTTTTGTTTGTTTTAATACTCAGTAATGTAGCTTGATGGTCCACAAAACCTTGTGTGATTTTTGTACTCTTTGGTGTAGAATAGCTACCAAAAGAATTAAAGGAAATAAAATGTTGACATCCTTCTGTAGTAAGACTATAGTTTGCCATTTGTGCCAAAGTGTTGTTTTACTCATGCCACATTCACCAAAAAGTTTTGCAATTGAATTAATTAAATGCCACCCAGAGGAGAAATTTATTTATTTTTTTTATACTATGGACTATTTCTGGGGTAGGGGAGAGGGAAGGGTTTAGATCTTTCAACTCAAATCCAACCTGCTGTTATTCCTACAAAGTCTGAGAATAAGTATTGCCCTATGACTGCTAGGATAAATATTGAGGATTATTGGATTGTCTTTGAAGAAAAGCATATTTTAAGAAACCACGAACTCAAAATCAATTCTTTTTGTTTGTGTAGTCTTCTGGGTTTTTTGGGGAGTAAACAGACCTTCCTTACTTCTTTAATATCAGAGATTGTTTTGTTTACTGTCCTGACATCTCCTACACACTCAGGCTGCTTTCTAGAGGAAGAAAATAATGAGAAGAAATGGTGAGTGTAAAGTAAATATTATCACCATTGGGTGAACCTTCTGATGGCATAGCTGCATATCTAACCAGCAGAGCTGGGTAGCAATAGCACAAGTCCAGTGTCACATTCTCAGTAGCTACCTTGGGTTGCAGTTGGTGAAATTGCAGCTGAAGAAATATGTATTCAGAAAGAAAGACTGTGAGACAGATGGGTCACAAAAAGCCTGATTGTTCTGGAACCATATTCAGTACATATTTGAAGTTATCAGAATAATTCCTATCAGTTTAAATATTTTAGAATGCAGCAAGCCTAAGCTGCTGTGAGAGCACCATTTATCAAAATGTGGTGTTCTGCAGAATGCTGCGTCCGTCTTGTTAAATCTTACTACTCTTCACTCATACAAGAAAACTTGGAGTTACACAGAGTTCTTGCATTACTAAGAGGTACAGACTGAAGCTCCTTATGTATGATGATGTACCAATAATACAATCATAGAGAATCATGAATTTGAGAACCAGGAGGTGAAAGCAGGATATGGTCAAGCATTGCAAAATGGAGACACATACAGAAAGAACTTAGCCTGAAGTCTGAAGGTCAGTAGAATATTTTGAAGCAGGTGCAGGCATGGTTAAACTGTTTGTTCTCCAGCTAAATAATGGGGTCTCTCAAGTTCTGGACTAGAGATGATTTTCTGTATTTTGTACTGTTTCTAGCATATGACCTCTACAACTTTTTGGTGCTGCAAAAAGTTAAAAAAAAATAAAAATAAAATCTAATCAGTATGTCTTACCAACATATTGCTGCACAAAGTTGTGTTGGGGAGAAAACAAACAGATGCCACATACACAGTACCATAAGGATGTAGGAAAACACATGATTTCTTTTAGGTATATGACTGGATCAAGTCCAAGTATGTGTGGAAGGGTGGGGATCAGTCTGACTAATGTAAAATAAGTTGGCATCTTCTGGTACTGAGCTTGGTTTACTGTGTAGCTGAGTGAAAATCTGGCATTGTATTGTGCCAGTTGCAGTGAACCTGGCCTGGTATGAGGTTGAAAGCTGGATAAAGGACTCTGGTTTAAGATCCTTAACATGCATCCGGTTTCATTGTCCCAGTTTTGATCCTAAGCATCTAACAAAGCTTATAATCGATTACAAAGTCAGTAGTATTGCCTAGCCAGAGCTAGTGGACTTGGATTTGTGTGTATTGTTTATCAGGCCTCCCTGGGTTTCTGTGCTGGTTACTGTAGAGTTTCAGGACCAGCCAGCCAGGCATTTATGGGAAGGAGAGAACTGAAATGGGCAGAACTCAGTCAGTTTCTCCTGGCTACTGCTGTGACAATTGTAACATTTACAAGACTGAGGTCAACCTTTCTTAGTTTATTTTGATACAAACAAAAGTTTGTTTCCTTCAGATTGGTTTCAATATTCAAAATATTTTTCAAACAGGTAATCTCCTGACTCATCTGGCTAGCACTGGGGAGGTTATTTCAAGTGGACTTAGAGGTTATAGAATAGCTGAGATGTTATGCATAGAATTCAGGGTGTTCCAGACGGACAGGATTGGAAATAACTTCCTACAGAGTTGGACTTCTCCCATCAGCATCATCACTGGCTTCTGCATGCCCTTCCATGCATTCCTTACATACTTGTGCTCCTCACCCCCCAGACACAAACCAGATCTGATCCTGCAGCCATGGAGCCACGTTAGTACTGTGCACTGAAACTAGTACAGTTGGACTTGATCTTTTCCAACCTAAACAGTTCTGTGATTCTAGTATGACTTGTGATAAAACTAAAAGGCATTTGCTGCCTGGGGCCGGTGCTGCGACCCCAGGGAAGGGACAAGGTCCCCTCCTGTCTCTGCTTCCCCAGCTGCCCAGTGCTGTGGGATTTCAAACAAGGAACATCTCCCAGGGTTTCTACAGCAGACGGACCCAACTCCCTGAGAAATCAGGTGCTGTGTGAGTGAATGATAAAACTGGCTGGTGTCTGTTTCATGTTATGGCTTGACAGCTTTATAGGCCTTAGCTCATCTTGTATGGCCTTGGGCTTTGTAGATAAGAGAAACTAACCCTAACCAAAGCAGGAACTCATTCTTAACAAAGAAGAGCTACCAGAAATAAGCTGGACTGTACCAGTTCTGCAGTTAGCAGCCTGTGAAACGTCAACATTTTGAACCAAAAGTGAAAAGTACACTGGGAGGAAGGCCCCCAGGAAGAGCCCGGCCCACGACCACCAGTGGCAATGCGCAAGTGCCAATGGGAGGGGCCTATGATAATGAGCTCCCGGAATTGATTATAAGAATTCTATATAATGAATATGTAGGTAACTCTGTTGAATATGTATGATTTAGTGTCATAAACACCTGCTTGCTTGACACCTCGGAGTGCAGGCTAGGAGGAGCAATCCCCCTTGCACCCGGCACGGCAATAAACATACCTGCTTTATAACCTTCCACGGGTTGTAAAGTTTGTTGCCGCACGGCACCTGCTGACAGACAGAGCTTGCATATATATGCCATATGCAACTTCAGGCAAATCATAGTAACGGAAATGAGAAGTCAGTCAGCAGTGATTGACAGTTTCAGGACTGCAGATGCTTTGAAGGGGGCAGTCTGGTTGGCCACGCCTTTTCCATCTGGACCTGCAGCTCTTCTGCATACGTAAATCAAAGGCCACAGTGGCAAAGGCTGAAGTACAGGAGGCAGGTACAGGACAGGAGAACGTGACTTTTGTTAGATGCTGTGTTCATGGAATAGATCTATAGGTTTGCATATCCCACTGTTCTCTGTTCCCATCTACAGTGCTCAGCACACGTGGAAGACTCAGCAGGCATTTATTTGTGAATAATCAGGTATGGGATGTCTGTGTCTCCAGGGTATGTAGTGTGTTCTTCAGGCAGCTGCAAACCAATGAATTTGCCAGTTATCCTGAATTGTTCTTTGAAGCATTCACTGATCAAAATTGAATACGATAAGAACGTTAACTGAAAGAAACAAAGCTTCTCTGAATTGGCCTGAATTCAAGGATGTTTCACTTTCTCTGTTATTTTGAAAGCTGGTGTACTGGGGCTCTTGGACTTAGTGTTGTTGGAGTATAGTACTTTGTACTACTGCACTGTGGTTGTGGTTTCTAACTTGAATATCTACACATATCAAAAGATGGACAAGTGTTTATCATTTTTATAAATTAAATGCTGGACAGGTTTTCCTGTACTGCTGTCATATTCAGTAGTTCACACAAGAGTTGGCAGGCAGTAGAATTTATGGCTGAGCTACTGCAATGAGCCTGTCTGCAGCTTATCTCCAGAAGTTCTGCCCTATAGAGTGCACAGGAAGCAGGGCTGTCACAGCCCCTAGGATTTATTTTATTTTTTTCAGTCAGTGTCTTGGCCAAAGGTGGCACACTGAATAAAAAAAAAGGGTTAGAAGCGGTGCAGAAGTCTTTAGAATAGAGGCAAATAAAAATAAAGAAGAAGAAACCTGGGCAACAGGTACAGTGGTCTCTGGTTTTCAGAAGACTCTGAAAACAACCAGGCATCTCACTTAGATATGCCAGGCTGATAAGAAGGGAAACATATACATTTAACATCTACAACAATTTCCAGTCCTGGGTTGGTTTTGCCCTCACTGCAAAAAATTCTTTCCTCTTGCTCCAGGCAATAATAAAAGACAGTCTTCTGTGAATTTTGACTTGGAAGAAACAGGACCACACAGATGAAAAGAAGGAAAGCTAGGAGATCCCTGATGAAATCTTTGCAGCAGCATATTTCTTCCTACAGTTCCCTTGAACAAATTCTTTTTTTTTTAATTCTTACTTTTGGTGTGTTTTTATTTTTTATCTTTGTCCAAAGTCTCACCTCTCAAAAGCCAGTGAGAGCAAGCTATGAACAGATGCCCAAATGAAGGTGGGTTTGTTGGTTTTTTTTTTTTCTACCTGGGATTTCTGCATCAATAATTTAGAAAATGATTAAAATTCTAGAGCAGCAAAATGAAGCAGGTACATGCATCCCAGCCAGTGTGAAGTATATTCCATCTTAACTTCAAAACCAGAGAGATAGGAAAGAAGCATATCTATAGTACTGCTTTTGACTAATGGCTAAAGAAGTGGCTGAGGAGGATGAACAGGGGACACTTTTCCAAGGACCAAGAAGCTGAGAAATTGAGTAGGGTTGAGAGTATATGATGCTTTCTGCAGTCACCCAAGGCAGACAGAGCTGCGTCATTTCTAGGCAAGAATACTGTTGGTTGGGACAGGAATAACAGAATGGCAGGAGAGTGCCAGAATAGCACTGCTGTCTCAGGAATCAGTCCAGAGAGGGGGCAGGGTATGACTTCTTCTAGGATCAGTGGATAAACACTGTGGACAGATGGATGATAGAAGTAATCTCTGAGGGATATTCTACAGAACTGCAGGGAAGCAAAAGGGGTAGGAGGAGGTATGGAGAGTGATTTGTTTCTTGTTACATTTGGAGCGTGACAAAGGGAGAAAAAAAAAAGTTTCCCATCTTCATCTGATGAGTGGTATGAACAAACAATGCTTCTAAACTAGTAAAAATATTAGGGATGTCTTGAAAATAGGCCAAACCAAACCAGTAAAAGCTCTACACTCAGGTGTTTATATGGCTGTCATCACTGTAATATGTAAGCAGTAATTAACAAATTGGAATGTTGATACGATACAACATGGCTGGCAACTGAGATGAATGAGACACGTTCTTATCTGTCTTGTCTTATCCTGGCGGCTGATCTGACTAGAATGATTTTTCCCTCTTGCTGCTCCCCAGTTCCTCCACTGCAGTTCAGCTTCCCTGCAATTATTTCCCTTCTCTCTCACTTTTCCAGGTTTGGATAAACCATCACCTTAACATTGATGATTACTTAAGGTAAACAGGGGGTAGTGAAACATATGTACTCCAGTTTGTTCATAGGGGTTGACTCTTTATCGTTTGGGTTACAGGTATGTAAGTAGATTGAGGTGTTGATAAGGCTACTTTATTTTCTCCTCTACATTCCTAAGGTGCCTCTTGTGTTGTAAATGAAGTGTATGCAAAGTTAATGCTGGTGATACAGAGTGTTCCTGTTTGTCTTGTAGCCAGTTTAAAACTAATGGGAGTCTGAGCTGTGCACTTTGTTTTATTAAATGGTTTGGGGTTCATTAATGATGTAACGTAACCTTAGAGAGCTTTTTATGATGCAGGGCCAGAGTCTCTGCTTGCTTTCTGGGGACTCATAATTTCTTGTTGGGAGTTGCTTTAACTTGCCTCAGCTATCTCAGAAGCAAATATCTGTCTAAAGTCATTTTTCTTCCCTCCTGGAAATAAGCATTTTCCACAGGTATGTGAATGAAGGAAATGTATATAAAAACTCTGTATTGTTAACCTGGACCTTGAAATTTTTTATGTCCAGGGCATCTCATTGATTGGCAGCACACAGAATCAAACCTGATGATCCTAGCCCTTTTGGCAGTTTAAAGAGAATTTAATGAGTTCATTGCTATTTAAGATTCTTCTATACTTGGCACATATAGTATTAGGAACATGCAGAAACTGGGCTCTTCTGAAAATCTGCATGATGTAAAAACATTATTTTGAGCAAGTCAAGAAGATCTCCTTTAGTCTGAAACGTTACTTTATGTTTAAAAATACATCACAATCTTAACACCACTGAAAGTACTGCTACTTAATGGAAGAAAGGTTGTTATTTATCAATTCAGAAAAATTAGCTACAGAGTTGGGTTCCCCCTGCTGCCCCAGTAATCAAGAACCAACTATTGCTAAGAAACTGATAAACTGCAGTGGCAACAGTGAAGAGCAATTGCAATAAAGCCACATCATGATGGGTTCAATTTTCTGTCATGCTGCCTCTGACTGAAATGGATCTGTATCTTGGCTTATCCTCTGACATTAGATTTCTTCTTGATGCTAGCAAAGCTGTTATTATATGGCCAGAAAAACATTTTTTGGACTTTCTGATCTCAGAAAACGCCAGGACATAAGGTTTAAGTGCTGAGGATTTAGGTAGTCCAGTGAGCTGTGAGATGATCTGGATTAGTGTCCTGACTATCAACCCCAGGATGACTAGAAATCTAGGTCTCTGAATCCAATTCAGTACAATCAAAACAATTTTGCCTCCCCTTTGCCATTAGCTTTCGAATGACTTCATGTTGTTTGTTGGGATTGCTTTTGTTTATATGTAGCTCATGTTAGCCAGGAGAAACTCACTCTTCCTATTTCAGGAACGTACATCGTTTTGTGTTGACTGAAGTTAATGTATGCACAAGACCTACAGATTGCCATTCATAGTTCTGCTGATTTTTCAAGAGTTAAGACTGTGGAAAATGCTAATGATAGCATTGCTTAAGCATTATGAATTCTCTGTATGCAATGTCGCTCTTTAGAGTGTTTCCATATCACGTTCTGGACCACAGGTTTCTGTGTGCTGTGGAATTCCATGGGATTTGAGAGTGCTGTGTATTTTGTGGGATCAAGTACCTAATATTGATGCCATGCCATTAGTCTTGAGGTTAATTAGAAGACCTTTATTTTTTTCCCCTTCAATTTGCCTAAGCAGTGATGAATACTTAAATTCTGGGCACAGCTCCCTCATGGGAAGACTGCTGAAGAATCAAGTTCTCTTTCCTGGAGCCAGGGATCTTGGAAAAAAAAATTTAAAAGATGTGCCTGTTGTAGCTAACAGGACAGTCCCCAGCTGTTTGTAGTGTTACTGACTGGTAACTTTGTGTGCAGAGAGAACAGAGAGCAACTAGGGTCAGAAACCTGATGAGATGTCAATATCATATATGCTTCTGAGGAAGGAACTTAGTGGTTTCCTTTTAAAGGAAGCCCTATTAATTTAGCATTAATAATGTATTAAACTTTAAAGGCTCAAGGATATTGAGGCCATTTCTTTGAAGTTGCTGAGTGTCCCCAAACTGCATTGAAATTAATGGGAGTGGAAGGCATGCAGTGTGATGAGAAGTAAGAGCTATTCTGAAGTTAACATCACAAGGTATCTTGGTTCTTCTTAATGCATTATTTTATAGAGGTCTTCAGACTTTCTATCTAGACATGATTAAACAACTCACTGAAGGGGAGCTACCCCACCTAACACAACACAGAGTAGGCTCCTGTGTGTGCTGATACTCCTATCAGAGACCACAGATGCAGAAGTTAACCATGTTGTAATGTTAGGCCATATTGTTTGTCATTACTGCCTGCATACATATGAGTCTGCTTGTATGAAATCTCACCCTTTGGCCTAGCTTTTTAATTGGAATCTTATCAGAAGACAAAATTACAATAAATAGAAAATACACAGAACACTCAAGTCTCTGTGCAGTAGCAGAGTTCCCATGATAGTGCCTTACTTTTGCCCACAGATGTGATAAAAACAGGTCACGTCTGATTTGCTTGTGGTGAATACTGTTTGGAATTCACAACAGCAGTGAGAGCTTTTACACATGGGGATACTGGAAGAAGGATTTATGGAATTGGAAAGTATTAACTTAATGAAAGAGCATTTGCATGTTTTCTGAGCAAAATGTTATCCAAAAAAAAAAAAAAAGAGAGATCTGGCATAGCTGATGAAAGCATTTTAGTTATTGATCCCTTTATAATCCTTTGTTTTCTTTCTTCTTCCTCATCATATAGTAATGTATAGTGTAGGCTGTAGTAGTTTTAAGCAGGCTAACCTCTCTTGCCCTGTACCTATTCACTTATAAATGATGTTTTATATGGTGCCTGAAGTGTGTGTCGTTAGCTTCTTTTAATATAAAAAAGCTGCATAAAAACATCTTAAATAATAGCTGCAATTATGTACAGAGTTGTTTTAAACAAACTGAACATTAATTATAAAGGGCTGAAGCTTCAACTAACTGCATTTGCTTAGTTCCCGTGCTGTCAGGTCTACTTCATACACGTGTTTTCCATTTGCTTTAAGAGGCATTTGTTGGTGTGAGCCAAAAGCTGGTACTTGTAGGACTGAAATTTCAACAAATGTAATTTTTGAATTGACTGAGGTCCCTCCAAGGTTCAGCCAGCCCATCCTTGGGTTTAAGTGTGCAAAATATCCAGATAAAATGCAGCAATTAAAACTACTTAATCACAAAGTATGCACATTATGTAAGATTCTGGAAAATGAGTTTAGTTTTCTTTTCCTAACTTGTGAGCCTGATTCTCCACAGTCTAGTGTCTTTCAGCTGTGTGAAACGGCAGTGAGGTGAATGGAGAATTCTGATCTGGCACGATTCTACTCTTGGCTTGTGCTGAGATGTGAATGACATAAATGATGGCATCAGATACATGCCTTTCTTTCTTCTGTTTAAGTATAGAAAGTAAATAAGTAATTACAGAATGATTTGTTTATACCTTGCAACAAGCATATTTCCTGAGGAGTAGTTTGTATTCATTACAGCATTTCATATTATGTCAGCAGTATCATTCCAAGGATGGAATGGATCTCCAAGATGAAGACCTCTTTGTGCTGCAAATTCTATGCAACTATTTCAGCATCTGCCTCATGGTACCTGGTACCTGATACAATCTTATCTGATGATTTAAAAATAGTTTTACTGACTGAGCAACAGCTTCTCTCTGAAACATATGCCTACTCATTTTCACCTCTAAGCTAGATTTAGTTAACTGCTGACTTTATGGGACATTGGCATCTTTTGCTGTTTGCACTTACTGAACATTTTTTTGATCCCATACAATGCCATTTCCCTATACATGGAAGTTCACTGGGAAACAAAAATGCACAATGCCTCGCAGAACTTAGCCTGTAATTTTATGCCCCACAATGAGACATTCCTACAACAATCTGACAAAATGAAAGCAACATGTGTCATATCAGCTCCAAATAAATATCCTGTCTCCTCCACAGCAGCTGCACTGAAAGAGATCTGACATAATGGTGTTATATCAGCACAGCTACTAATCTCAGATACGACTGATTTCAGTACTGAGAGGGAGAACGCTGTAGCAAATGGAGGTCATTCAATATCCTCTAGCACTTTGGACAAACGTGGCATTTTGGATTGTCCCTACTAATGGCAGAGTACAGTGCTGATGCTAAAAATTGCTGTTGCAGAGCTACTTGTGCAGGTAATCTGGTCCTAACAGCAAAGTGTTTGTTCAGTTGAACCTGTTTATTTTGATGTCTTGCAGAAGCAACATGTCTTGGAAGCAAAAGGCACACTCTGGGTTTTAGTGGTAAAAGCAGAAGTCTCTGAGGTATCAGAAATGAAATTGTTTTTTGGATATTTAATGCTCTTTAGGAATACAGATGTGCTTTCTAGACCTTTTGTCTCCTCAGTATCTTAAGTGACAGCTCATGGCAAATAAAGGAGCTGCCTTGGAGGAGCTGCAGTGTTCTGGTAGGAACATAGGAGTATCAGAACCCACACAGCAAGCACACATGTCTTTTTATGGTCCTCAGGTGGGAGAAATGCAATGAGAGATACAACAGTTTAACTGAAATAAGAAGGATGCTGAGAGAATTTTGCTTTTTTCAGTGTCATGAGGTGGCACATATAAAGAATCTTTTTCCTTGGCAACAATTCCTGAGCCGTAAGGTTGAACCTGTTTACCCTGGCACAGTGCCATGCTGTCAGATGGGCACTGATACACCAATTGTAGAGAGCCTATGTTGTATGTGCATCAGGTGTAAGCGTCCCAGATAGGATTCCCAGCAAGGATTGTCCATATGTCTGTTCGTTCTAATTTTATATTCCCTTGTTCCATTACTAATCCAGCTATGGCTCTGATTATGTTTCAAAAATAGAGAACAGATTTTTTTCACCTTTAACAAAGCCTCTTGCCCACCACTTGCGTAACACAGATCAGAGTAGTGGCTTAGGAGAAGTTTTTGGAAGACAGACTTTCTGCCCTGGCCTTAGCAGACCCCCTCCTTCTGCTTTCAGAGAAGTGAAAGCTTTATAAATCTTTTTCCTTTCTAAGCAAAGTCCCTGTAGGATCCACCAGAGTAGATCTTTGGCACCAAGCTAGATTTCATATGCACAGCAGAGTGGAAATCTGTGTTCAGTCAATCTCTACACTATTTTGCAGGATGTTTTGCCTGATCTGGTATAAAACATTGAGGTTTTAGGGTTTAAAAAAGAGCATGGCGCTGGGGATTGTCTCCCAAGCTGCTCTCCCGCAACAACCACCTGCCTTTCCTCTTGATTTCCTCAGTGGCCTCAGTTTTGTGTAAATCAGCAGTACTCCCAGCATTGCTTTCACCCTATGTTAGATATTTTACATGGCTATGGCACAACATCTTACTTTGCTCATTGTAATGTGTTTCCATTTTTGTATATATTGAAGAAATAAGAATCTGGTATCTGTGGAATGTGCAGAATGATGCCAGGTCGTGCTCTTCTCTGATAGCAGAAGCAATTGCCCAGGCATTGAATTACTTGGTACAAAGCTTTGATAATCTAATTTTCTTGCTCATCTCATGCAGCCTGTTCCATACTAATGCAGCAGATTTGAAAAAAATATGACAAAAATCTGAGTTTTCTTGATATTCCTTTTGGAATTAGCTTCACTAAGTGTTGGGGGAATGCACTGAAGCACAGCTGCAGCTCCAGCATCTTTTGAGTTTTGTTTAGTTTAAACTCTGAGTAATGGATTAGATTTTTCTTTTGGACCCAGCCTGTATCATTTAGATTGATCACAGAGTAGGCAAAAGCAATACAGTTTTTGATTGTATGTGTTTCTGTGAATGCTGACAGTAAGCAGTTGCATTTGAAAATACTCAGCCTCCCTGAAGTCTTCTTAACTTGCCCCTATCTCCATACATACTTTTTTAACCCACTTCTGCAGCTGCTTCTGGTTGGCTGAATGAGCTTTAGCTTCATGTATTACTACAAGACATACTTTAATGCAGTGTAATTTTCTGGCAAATTTTATGTAGAAGAATGATTGCTGTGTTTTGTTGGGACTCACTTAGTATCCTTTCCTATTGCTGAAGCGTCCTGAAATCTTTAAGGACTTCCAGTGCAGAGCAAAAAGGCATAAAAGCAACCTGCAGAAACCCTTCTGAGATCCAAAACTTGCGCTCTAGGCCCTTCACCAGCTTCCTTGCCCTTTGGACATGCTGGTCGTTCAGTTTAAAATCCACTATTCAGTTAATGAAACAAGCATCAGTACTGCAAGGAGAAACTTGCATCCACACATACCCCGTTCCATTGGGGGGTCTGGATTTCTGGTAAATCAGAGTGTTGGTCCTTCTGTCAGTATGTTTAATTAACTTCAACTTTACTTTTGTTTCTGCAATTTACAGTCAGCTAAATCATAACTATTGTTTTGTAACTGATAGAACAGTATGTAATGGTGCTCATCTTGTATCCTTTTTAATCTGAATGTTGCATCCTCTTTGTAATTTTTAATTACAACAACAAGTTTTATTATATTGCTGGATCTTTTCTAGGGGTAGTTGTGTCTTTTGTATATAATATGTGATCTAGAAATGAAACTGCAGCTGAAAGCTGCTAAAACCAGCATCTTCTGTTTATTTATGTTAAAAAATTCTTGGACCTAGTGCAGGAGACTGAAAGTATCTCATAAACCAAAACCAACCCAAAATCTAAGTTAATGGTACACAAGATAGCTGAGCTTTCTGTAGCTCAGTGAAAGAAAGTTGCTCTAAATACAAAAATATCAAGCAAAATACAAGTGAAGGCAGAACATGCTTGCATTTCAGCTCTGATCTGCTATTGTATGTAAATCAGCTGCACATTTACCTTATTGTGTGTCTCTGCACCCTTTGAAAGTACTTCCAATTAACAGATTTCACATTTTGAGCACAGAAGTTGCTCCAGTTCTGATTTCCTTCAAGCCAAAGATGTAATGCTTTTATGAGTAGCAAACTGATTGATGAAGACCCTTCTTCTCTTTCTTGGCTCTTCGGGAATTTAGAGAAGTCATTTAATCAACACTCCCATCAGGGGCAAACCTTATCCAAAGCTTAGACTTTTATCGTTACAGCCCTCAGAATACTGGTCAAAGAAACCTTTCATTGAGTAACTTCACTGAGCTGTCAAATGCAACCCTAGGGTCGCACATCACATTGTGCATAACAGAGGCAAGTATCTTGCTATCTGATATTTTTATCCCATACCGAATTTATGGATGGCACAGAAACCATCAGTAGTCCTATAGATCCTTATTTTCTACCTGAACAGTTCTACAGAAGCTGAGTATATTTTATTGTATGAGAAATAGGGACAAAGTCCTCTAAGATACAGACAAATAGCATGATTCAATAAATGGAATAGACATCACTTGAGAACTTGAGGAATGGCTCTTCTGTAGAAGATGATACCCTGTTTGTTTAGAGTTTTCAGAGTTTATGTAATTAAGTATCTCCTGTGCCTTGCCTTAATTTTATGATATCTTTGATTATTTCTTTCTAGCTCAACAAAATTCACCAAAAATCCATGAAGGCTGGTGGGCTTATAAGGAGGTGGTCCAGGGAAGCTTTGTTCCAGGTAAGTGTAACTTAAAAATATTAGTTTTAATTAAATGGTTTTTATGCTGGAATTAATGAAATTGGTTTGGGGGAGAATTTTTTATTTTTCTTTTTTCCCATGCAAAGATTTGAAGTACGCAAGTACTCAGCATCACATCAGAGTGAAGTGTAAAAAGGTTTTTGTCAAAGTATGGTCCAAAGACTGTGGCTTTCTGGGAGAGAAATGTTTTTGATGGTTTGGTTTCTCCCAGTAAAACTAATATGATGCTACTTTGTGAATGTGTGTATTCTGCATCTAGGAGAGAGAAGGGGAGAACTTAAAAGCAGTAGTGTTAACTGGTTGAACTTACTTATCTGATGCAGTACTTGTACATAATCCCATTTCTAGAAATTTAAGAGTATATTCCTAATTGAAATATAAACCTAAGATGCAAGTTTTGCTTATTTTTGTTTTGGAAACAAAGAAACAGTGAGTGAAAAAAGATTAAATCCTAACTTGGCTTCAGTAAGACTTAGTAGGCAGCTGAAAGTATCTAAATAAGCAACACCAGCTATATTTGATAGGCAAAAGTGAAATTTGGGCTAATGGTAGCCTGGCATTGGTCAGTATTGGCAGAACTCCGCCAACACATGGGTGTTGGTTGTCCTAATGTTATATGTTCCTTGGGCATCATGTGGTCTGAGTAGGCTTTAGCTTGTTCTTTTTAGTGCTGGATCTCTCTACCACATTTCAGGTTTTAAGCTGAACTGTAGTTCTCAGCCTGACAATTTTTTATGTTGTTTTTGACCTACGGTTGACACCTGATCTTTTGTGCTCCTTTCTATAAATTATTTTAGTCTTTCTTTCAAACAAGGATATATTACTGCATAGTTTATCCATAATGTCACATATCAGATCTCATATGAGATGCTAATTGGCACCTGAGAGGTGATAGCTGCGAGGCAGTCTGAGGAGCTATAGCTGAAGTTACTGACTGACGCGCACTGATGCAAACAGCTACAGCCGTCTGCTAAGATGTTTCCTTTCCACAGCTGTTTGCCCTTACCCAGGGCTGGAAGTTACCAGCCCAAAGATATTAGAAAGGAGTATTTGTCCAAGACTTTGTCACTGTGGTTCAAAACTGGGATCTAAGCTAATATGATTGACATGGATATAGCTCTTCAGTTTCTTCAGGGAGCAACCACAAGCACGGAGATGACTAATTGGGGGTAATAGCATTGTAAAACACTCCAGGATGAGTTGGTAGAGTTTGTCTGTCACAGCTTTGGCTGTGGGAATACTTTTCGCCTACTTCAAAGCAAAGTCACTGTCTGTCTTTGAACTATCACTGCTTCTTTCATGTATAGTTCTGTAAGAATAAGTTTAGGAGTATTTTGCAATAGCCTAGGTTAGAATATGCCATTCATAAGTTTTTCTGCATAATACTCTGTCTGGGATGCAGCTGAGTCAAATCCTAACACATGCTCTGGATCCTGTGCAGATTTGTCTTTGAGCAGTTCATAAAATCAAACAATACTTCACTACATTCCCCACATCCCAGACTCCCTATATTGTGGGATAGATTTTAGAAAAATAACTTTAAATCCCCTTCTAATGCAGTATGTTCATCTAGACACAAGTTGGCTTTTTTTTCCCACTGTAAACAAATGCCTTATCATCACTGATGTGTCAGAGATGAGGTACAACACCCACCACTGTCTTTCCCTTCTTGCATTGCCCAAAAGAGAAGAGAGCAACGATGACTGACAGGTTGTCTCTACAGTATCTGTGGCTCAGGTCTTTCCTAGTGCCAAGCCTTGCAAGTGAGGGTGCAGGATTATCAAGCACAGGAAGGAAGGTGCATCAGTGACTGGATCTGTCTGTGTACTATTAATGCATAAAACACTCACCCATCTCTCACCTTTCAAAAAGCAAAGAATTGTTCCTATGATTTAAATCATGTAGGCAAACAAAATAGAAAGTAAGTAGTACTTTAAAATGTTAATTGAATGTAAATCAGATTCCAGATTAAACTTCAGAGAATGTTCAAGGATGAAGAATGAATACTTTTCTTTATGTGTGGTGATTTGCATAATAATCAAATAATCTATATTATTACATACTTTCACTACACAGACTTCTTCTGATATGGAACATCAAAGAAGTTCATGATGGGTTAAAATATATTTAAATAAACTTTTTCACATCTTTTGTTTGGCTGAGTTTTGCTGTGACTGTGAATATGTTGTGTCACTGAAGTGGAGCAAACATTTTCAGGGTGGCAAAGGCAATAACATTTCACACTCTTCTGTCATTTGTTTTACTCCAAATAGATGTGCATAACCCTTGATACTTTTCTGTGTCTGATTGTACTAATTCTCTTCATACTGCTCCCATTCTTTTTTATAGCATCAGAAAAGTGGGCTTTGGTAAGCATAAAGTATAAAAAGTGGTTAAATGTAATTTGTGCTTGTGGAATTCACTTGCCAAATCTCCATCCTTTTACTGAAACTTTAGACTACATGTTAATAGGAGAGCATAAGTGTTTCTTGCCTGGTGAAGTCACGGTCTTCATGACCCTTACCGAGTTACACCAACTCTAAAGTTACTTTACAAGATGATAGTGCTAATCTTAGCTAAGAGGAGGAAGTCCATCTCTACCAAATAATGAGTGAACTTTGCTGAAGGAGGAGATAATGTTCTGTTCTTCTTCTTCCTTATAATAAAGATTGTCAAACAACTTTAATTCCAGATAGAGATATACATCCACTGAGGTTCATAATTGGCTACAGGTCATCAAATCAAAGGCTACCCATTTTGTCTAAAATTCCAAGATGACAAATCCCCTGTTCATAGTTCCTTTCATGACTCATTTTAGTATAAAAAGATAGTAATCTACTGCTAGAGATTGATAATGCTGCTCCTGCTTTTTGCAAGGGTCACATTGATGGGATTATGCCCTAACATAGACCAGCTGCCAAAGTGACACTGACTCAGAGGGACATGAACAGTATTTGTATAGCACTGAGAGACTCCGCCCAGGGAGGAAATGCATGAATTTGGTAACGATTTACCAAAGGAAAAAGAAGCCAGAAACAATTGCCTATCTTGATCGTGAGTGCCAAAACCTGATTTTAAACTTCTTATCACCATGTAAAGGCTCACACAGGCAGTTCAAGAGTCCCTGGTTTCTCCTGTGTAAGCTTTAAGATTTCTTTTAAACTACAAATTTCTTTATGTGCATGTCCAAAAAAAACCTTTAATGGGCAGATCACTGCAAGAACCATGAATTGTTTGTCCATGGCCTGAAACTGAGAGATCTGAAACTTCAAACCCAAACACATCTTAAATTTTCTGTAAAGCTCAGGTATCATGCTATCCTCCAATCACATAGGGGTGTATTTCATACATTGAGCTGGTGACCACTTAGTTTGGTCACCTGAATGATACAAAACATAAGCCTGCTGATTGCTACTCGTGCATTGCTCGCTTTGGTGCTAACTATAAAATTTATTCCAGTCTTCATTTGGACTTCAAGAGGCTGCAGCATCACTCACTGTCTGGTGCGTTTTGCTTGTCAGTGAAAACAGTGGTGCTGTCTGAGCTACAGCAGTGCTTTAAACAGTCTGCACACACTCTTCAAAATCATTCAGTCTGGTGCCGACTCTGAAGAATTAGCCAGCCATATATAATTGTTTATTGGAACAATAATAGCAGTTTTTCTTTTAGAAAGCGATATATTGGAACACTTCATTTCTTCGGAGCGAGAGAGCGTAGATTCTGGAAATCATTCACTTATTGATTTGAACTTAGGCTGGTATGTATATTTCAGCTTTAGTTGTCAGTTAAAGATAGCTTGAAAGAAATACATTTTATACCAAATATTTTCTTGTTTCTTACTTCCTTTGGTGATTCCACAAAAACCAGTTTACAAATCATGTAATTAGAAAGAAAATTAGATTTTTTTCTTCTATTTTTGCATGAGAGTTACATACTAATATAAACCCATTGTCTCATTTTTCAATGAATTATTGCTACAATTAATTTTAAAATAGAAAGGAACAGATGAGTTGACTGCTTTTATTTTGAAGAAGAAAGGAACATCGTTGAGGGGAGACATTTCATGGCCTCAGTTCTAATACAAATATGGCAACATTTGCTCATCTTCATATGAAATGTAACCAAATTACAGCACTGAGTTGAGACACTCTCACAGTAGTAGTAGTGCTGTACTTGAGACTATCAGACCGAGTCTGTAATTTTGAATCTTTCAAAAAATGTGAAGAGGCTGGTTTAGAGAGTGAATCACACCTCAAAGGTTTGATTCATTCCTGAACTTAAATATGAAAAAAGTGGATTTTAGTTGGTCAGCCTCAAGCCAGGATGAAAAATTGCCATTACACCTTTCTGAATGGTGACTTACCCCGAGATGCAAAAGTGATGGGCCGTGAGAGGTTTTTAGAAACTCCCTTTCTAGAGGGAATAAAAGGGAGGAACATAAAGGGGGAGGGGGAGTAAAACTAGGAGATTGATGAGGTAAGTAGTTTAATCACATTATCTTGTCCAAACTGTATTATAAAAGCTGTGATAGACTGTCAGGTCTAGTCATACTACTTTCCTTCCTCTATTTATGGGCTTTGTTCCTTTAATGTTCCAGTGGTGTGCAGTCTAAGCTCACACTAATAGACAGAGTCAAAAAGAACCTACTGTCTGTAGATGCTCTATACTTGATAGTAATAGGTAAAATATTTCTTAATCAAAAGAAAATAGCTCCAGCTTTTTATTACTTTCTCTATTAGTTTGGCTTAGCAATGAAAGGGGACTATATCAAAACTTAGAGTTGATGCAGAGGAAGATATGCGGGACCACAGGCCACTACCTGGTGTAGTTCTCCAGGGCAGTCCAACTGTGGAGGACACAAGGGGGCTACTCTGTTTGTCTGCCTTCAGCATGGACCTTCTCCCCTTCACAACACCTCATGGCACTGTGACTTGGTTCCCACAGCCCCCTTCTCACTTGAGTAAGGAGCCCAGGATTGGGGATCATCCTTTACAGGTGTTTTTATTACCAGCACAGAATACAAAAAGTTACTGTTTTCAAGTCCTTCTCACTCCTTTGAATACCTGTCTGTGCAGTCCTTTTTACAAGGGCCTTTTGAATAGAGTAAGTTACTGTCTTACGTATCGCCTGTAGCTGCAACTGATTTGCAAACAGATCCCTGAATACTTCCCCCCCACCCCAAAACTTCCTTCACTAAAATAAAAAAAAACCAAACACATTTTAGATGGCAATCAGTGTGAACTAACAGTAAAGAACTCTGAAAATCTAAAATTTTAAGATGTGCCAGACTTGTGGTTGGACCACAGTTCTTGGCTAAAGTGGTCTCAGATCCCTTTTCCCTTAACAGCATAATTATCTCTCTTGAGGGTGTTTTTTCCTCCTCAGGTATGATTAATATCAATGGAAGAAAAACTGCATGTAACAGATGTATCTTGGACTTGGCTTCATTATACTGACAGGACCAAATGATTCAAGTTGTCTCCCTGACTATTTCTAGCCACACTCAAACACTGCAAAGGTCAAGTCTTCCCTTTATAACAGATCCTGCACTGGATAGCATGTCGTATCTTGCTGGGTTACCAGCTGTCTAGTTACCTCTCCCGCTGAAACCACAGGTTCCTCCTGCTAGGACACAAGCAGTATCCCTCTTCTACTTCAGGAATGTGCTAATCTGGAAGACTTTTAAGGCAGTAATCTGCAGATCCTTGTCGATGGCTGTATCTCACACTTTGCTGTTATGTTAGATGCCAGTTTTAGTGATAGCAGTACTCCAGTTACTTTTTGATGAAGTTGAAAATTCTCTTTCCCACTATCCTGAAGTGCTTGTTGTTTACCTTGCACTAGTATGGGTTACAAGAAGAAAGAGCAGTTAAGTACCACTAATGCTTTGAGACAGCTGTAGCTGGTACAGCTACCACAACCTGCATGGATGATGGCTTCTGGGAGGAAGTTTAAGAGATGGTGGTTACCATTTGGACATTTACATCCTCAAATGGGGAGAACATGGAAAAGTATCCAAAACATCTGGTGTCCTACACACTGGAGTCTACAATCATTACAGAATTTTGAAGACCTACAGTTACTGTTGGTTAAGTAGCTGGTCTTTCTACAAATTTAATGCGAGTTATTTTTATTATTATCCCAGCCCACTTTGAACTTGTTAAAAGTGAAAAGCCATCAAGCCAGCCTCTGTGATCTTTCAAGGGTTCATCGTTCCATGATGAACACATCCTCTTAAGCCTTTGCTTAAAAAAAAGAAGGATCATTCTGGAGCAGGATCTTAAATGTATCATCAAGAGTTTGGGGTAAAAAGGTAAGACTAATATTAGGAATCTTTCTTTTCTTAGGTTCTTCATTGTGACCTAAAAGCAAAGGAAGGAATTCCAAGTATAGATACTGGTGTATACAGGAAAGGGTTTGTCATATTCTTGACAAGCTAAGTATAAAAGCAGTTGAATCAATGGTCTGTGGCTAAGTCATTAATAACAGACAGCTTACAAATCCTCACGCTGAAGGATTATTCAGGACAGTTCTAAGTGCCAGACATCAAGACTCCTTCATCTTGGTGCTGCTGAATATATGTATTGGTATATTCAAGAAGTTCTATCTTATCTTACACCTTGACAGGCTAATCTTCACACTATATCTTACTAGTTCTTGTCACCCTTTGGCAGTAGATATCCAGAAGGTATCCACGTCCTAGAGGAGTAGAGTTGAAGCACAAAGAAATCTGATAAGAGAATGAGGGGCTGCTTAGAGACCCAAAGAACTTTTCTAAGCTAATCATCCAAACTGAAAGTGAATATTGACATTTGCCATGGCTGATTGGCTAAGGAGGGAACTCAGAGCTTTGGCTATTAATTACCTTGTAGTAGTGATAGTCTTCTTGTGTGCGTGCATCTGTTTTTGTACAAGATGGACAGTACCAGTCATCATACCCTGCATTTAAAAAAACCCCTTTATTTATAGATTTTCATTGTATAGCGTAAAGTTAGTGTCCTGTGAAGAAAGCAGTCACTGAGAATAACAAGGAAAGGTATTTTTCTGTGCTAATAATGTTCTTCTGCAGTGGCATGAAATTGGACTAAATCAGAGAAGGGTTACAATACTTCAGGTTCTATTTGCTTAGGTACTTCTGCCATAATTCTGTATGGGATGAGATAGAACTGGAAGGGATGGTAGTATAGCATGAAAATAGACGTAATGAGTGACACCAAGAGGTTGCCTCACGACTCTTCCTGTTGTTATCCCACAGACAAAAAATATTCTTGTAAAATGCTTTGATGAGCAGAACTGTATTTTAAGAGTATGACATTAAGAGTATTATGAGTACAGTTTGCTATTATCAGTTAGGAAGCCACTCCTTATTTCACTGAGACTACTGACATCAGGATATTATAGTAACTTCAGGGAGATTATTTCTAACTGTTAAATTGGTGATGAACCCAGCACCACTGAGGAATTCAGATAAATACAGCATGCAGTTTTCAATTCGTACATCTCATTAGTACAATTTAGTGTCATTAGGGTAGAATTTGCCACATCATGCACAGGAGAACATGGTCACCGCAGCTACACCCTTATCTGTTGTTAAAATAAAGATGACACCACTACTCTGTGTGTTGTTTGTTGTCAATGAAAGCTTTACTGTTGCTCACAAAGAACTTTCCTGTCAAGTCCTGTCCCCTGCCTAATGGAGAAAGAGGTCAAAAAGAAAAGGGAATGATGCTGTTACCTAAAGGTAATACATCATATAGTACAGAAGTACTTTCCTCACAGACTGCTATGATTTAAATTGTAGATAGGGAGTCAGAGGATTGTTTTATCATAGTATTTACCAGTAGCCTGCAAGAATTTTTATTTCTGAAAGTACTTTTTGTGTACGTCTAGGAATACTTAGGCTCTTCAATTAAGGGATTGCTGGTGACTTGGTAGTCAGAAACCACTCATTTGTACTCAGTGGAAATTTCCTCCTCTTGTAACATCTCTCTAAAAAGGTCAGTTGTGAATTCACTGAACCATGAATCCATTGAACACAGTCAGGAGCAAAATCCATGTTCATCATTTACCACATCTGCCTGCCTACAAGTACATGGGATTATTATTTGGAGAAGTTTTACTGCTGTTACTTACACACAGTAAAATACAGCTATCGTATAACATCACCCCATCACGGTATTTCTGGGCACATGCTTTTTGTGGTCATTGAAAGACTTACCTTTTACAAAGAAACTCACCATAAAATACAGTCACCTACTTAATGCATTTCCGGCTACCTGCTGACCCTGCTCAGAGCTGTAAATCGCATTATAGTTAATGACTGGCCAAAGGAGGAGGCTTCCTGAATGTTATTGATTGGGTTTTTTCTACTATTGAAAATATTACTTGAAATTGTCACTTTTTCCTTTCTGAATGGAGTGTGGTTTTATATTAGAGCACTTTTTCACTTTGTATTTATAAAATGTACAAAAATGCATTAGCATTTCCAGAGCAGGCAGTCACCGACTTTATAGTCAGGACATAAACCCTGAAAATAACAGCATAACATCATAATGGGAAACCTGACAGGTCGTTAACTACAGCCGTGCAAATGACACTGCTATAACTCACAAGTGCACGTAGACAACATCACAGCCTACAGCCTTTCAGTGTCTGGGTGAAAGAGAAAAATACTGAAGTATGTGGCACAGAGTAACCAGGTCACACTGGAAGTTGTTCACTTGACACCAGAGCAAATAGCTGATAGGTGTTCTACCCCAACACAAAGGTGGTTCTTTAGGACCTTTCTATGACCTCCCCTTAATTTATTTCTAGTGTGTCTTTAATATCCAGGAGGTTCAGTGAGGGGGACTTTGGTGAAGAATGAAGGTCTTTATACAGAAAGGTCACCTTACAAATACTAAATGAGATGTAGGTGAAAAAAGATGGAAACGGTGAGTTCAAGGCAATAGTACAGAGGCTGAGAGAGAATTAAACAACCAGTTCAGATACCTGTGTCATCAGGCTCGTCTACCTAGTGTCCCTGTGCTGTTGAATAAAAAGAAACAAGATGTTCAAGCAGGTCCGTGGGAGAAACCCACATCTTTTGGCTGACTAAAATGAAGTGGTTACAGCTGCCCCAACAGAGAAGTGACAGCAGGTCACAGGATGGGCACTGTGGACTTGGCATACATCCTTTGTCTGTATTACCAGATTATCCATTTCAAAGGTTCATTTTAATAGAGCTGAAGAATGTTTCATGATTATTAGCAGTGAAATTTTGGCATTATCTGATACTATAACATCAGAAGTGACGAAAGAAGAAGGTTGGATATGTGCAGGCCAAGGAATAGCCAATTGCACAGCCACTGTGTTTCCATTTAAAAACAAACCCAAAGGGTGGAAGGCACGAGCATTTAAAGTGACATCTCAGATGGTGAGGAGATGGAATTTTTCTTCCTTGCTTACAAGAAATACTTTGGTCGCACTGCACTTAGTAATATCTCTGAAATCCAGCCCTTACTTTGTTTCTACAGTAAAATAACTAGAAAGCAAGTCTGGCTGAAGTAGCCACTACAAAAGCCAGCCACTGCCAGTTTGGAAAATCCTAGGTTATTACTTTTATCTGAAAATAGGTGCCACTGAAAAGAGTGGGAATCAGTTGCTGCAAAAAGTCCCTTAAATGAGGACATTAGAATCTGACTCCTTAAAAAAAAATAAATAAAAAAATAGGTATTTACAATATTTTATTCCTTTTACAATGGTTTTATTTAAAACCATCACTTCCCAGCTTCTTTAACTGGAGTAAAGTTACTTATTTACACAGCTATGCAGCGTAGCCTCCATCTCTTTTTCTAGAGTGTTTACACTGCAACTGTATTAATAATATGTGTTTTGAGGATAGCATGTTTTAATACTGTATCCTTTGTTTCTCATGCAGGGGAGGGGCTGAATGGGAGGCATAAATCTTTGTACCTGGGCTCATGCTGGTGTTACCATAGCACTACCAGGTATAGGATGAATAGGATTCTCAGTTCTGAGAGGAGCTGCTCCTTCAAATCTCAGTTAGGTGCAGTTAAAGCCACATCATGGGTCAGCTGCCCTTCAACGTGCAGATAGGAACTATGGCTAATGCCCAGCTTTGGTCCTGATTTAGAACTGCAGGATTTAGCTGTCCTGTATGACTCTAGAGAATATAGCATATGACATAGGAGAAAACATCTCAGATAATATACCTCTCCGTATTTTCAAGCTAGGCTACACAGCCCATGGCTACAGAGTACTCATTCACGACTGCATGTCAAGCCATTTCCAGGAGTCAGTTCTGATTCCATTTTGCTTTTCCTAACCAGCAGTTGGGCATCTTCAAATAGGTTTTTTTTTCCTAGTCTTAAATTAAGCTTTCTTAAAATAAAGAAGAAATAACTGACTGAAGTCTAGTAGGATATGGCTGAAACAGTTACATTGCACAGCCTTGGCAGGCTCTATTATCCACGTACTGACATCTTTAGAATTACCCGGTATTTTAATGTGCATTTAAAATTGGTTAACAGGAGTATAAATTAAAGTAATAGAGAAACTAGTCTCTCAAGATTTTATTGCTCATTGTAATTTCATGTTTATGGGCTTATTGCTTTGTGGCAGGACTTGTGGCTTTTTAGTTCTAGACAGTATAGTAGTAAGAAGACGGTGCCTCACTTAGAGCCTGGTAAAATCAATGGGAAGTCCTCCCACTTGACTTGGACAGGCTCTGCCTCAGGGCCACAGTCATGTTATTCTCACTGTCATAGAATGTTGGGATGGACCTCCAGAGATCACCAAGTCCAACCCCTCATCCAAAGCAGGATCACCCAGGGCAGGGGACACAGGAACGCTTCCAGGCGGGTTTTGAAAATCTCCAGAGAAGGAGACTCCACAACCTCTCTGGGCAGCCTGGTCCAGGCTCTGTCACCCTCACAGTAAAAAAGTTTCTCCTCATGTTGAAGTGGAACCTTCTATGCCCAAGTTTATACCCATTATTCCTTGGCCTATATTACTGGGCACTAAAGAAAAGAGGTTGGCTCATTCCATTTGACATCCACCCCTCAGATATTTATAGACATTAATAAGATCCACTCTGTTTTTTCCTCTCGAGACTAAGCACCCCAGTTCTCTCAGTCTTTCTTCATAGGGGAGATGCTCAAGTCCCTTAATCATCAGTATACCTCTCTGTTGGACTATCTCCAGTAGATCTCTGTCTCTCTTTAATAGGGGAGCCCAAAACTGGATACATTATTCCAGGTGTGGTCTCACTAGGGCAGAGTAGAGGGGTAGGAGAACCTCCCTAGACCTGCTGATCAGTTTTCTTAATGCAACCAAGGATGCCATGGACTTTCCTTGCCACAAGGGCACATTG
>WTSP01006075.1:46135-58962 GCA_025331215.1 Actenoides lindsayi
TTGGGAGCCCAAAACTGGATGCAGTATTCCAGGTGTGGTCTCACTAGGGCAGAGTAGAGGGGTAGGAGAACCTCCCTAGACCTGCTGAACTGTTAATGCAACCAAGGATGCCATTGACTTTCCTTGCCACAAGGGCACATTGCTGTCTCATGGATAACTTACTGTCCACTAGGACTCCAAGGTCTCTCTCAGTGGTTCTGCTTTCCAGCAGGACAACCCCTAACCTGTACTGGTGCCTGGTGTTATTCCTCCCCAGGTGCAGGACTCTACCGTTGTCCTTATTGAACTTCATGAGGTTCCCCTTCACCCAGCTCTCCAGCCTGTCCAGATCTCACTGGATAGCAGCACACCTTTCTGGTGTGTCAGCCACCCCTCCCAGTTTCATATCAGCAAACTTGCTGAGGGTACACTCTATCCCCTCATCCAGGTCGTTGAAGTTACTGGACTAAACTGGACCCAGTACTGATCCCTGGGGAACACCACTGGCCACAGACCTCCTACTTGATTCTGTGCTGCTGTTGACTGCTTGGATTTAGTTTCCCAATTAAGAATGTTGTCCAGTGCAAATTCTATTTTAGATAGAATTCCAACTACTGTATCCCAACATATTTGACATTATTTTTCATGTGACTCCTATGCCTAGTTTAAGAAAAAAAAAAAAGCTGAGGGGAAAAAAAAAAGATTAAAATGAACATTATTTATTTGTTGAGATGTGAAATGAGGTAAGAGTTCTGCACAGAGATATGACTTGTCCTACACCTCTAACTTGGTGGAACCACAATGGAATTCTGGAGAGGACCAGGGGAAAAGTACTAATTAGAGTGGTAAAACTGCACTGAATTGAAAGACATAAAGCTCTTCTGTATTATTCAGGTTTCTGTCTGTCTTACCATTGTTTCTCCTTTGTTGCTGATTCTGTAACTACTCTTTTCACAGCCTTCTTTGAATTAATAGTACACTTGGGCAGGCACAGATAGATGCTCAAGAAAGGATACAGAGCTACATGTTATGCTTGTAGAAGACACAAATTCTCCCAGCTTGTTACATCAAGTCATGAGTATTTATGTTTATTTGTATCTATTAATTATAACAAGCACTTTACATTTGCATAGTTTTTGCATCAAAAGTACAATCTAGTGGTGTTTTAAGTGGAAAGATAGATGTGAAGGAACTCCAGAACATATAAAGAATATTATAAAATACTGAAGAAATTAAAGTTACTCAGTTTCATAAAGACCAATTCTTGATTTTGAAAGTCCCATTGGAAATGCAGAATTTTTTTCCTAATGGTTTTCACTTTCAGAACTGGTTTAGCAGTCTTAAGTCCCAGTCGCTTTTTAAGATTGATGATCAGATCTACAGACTCTGCAAAAGCACTTTAAAATGCAAACGACTGGCCAAGGAAAAGGAGCTAAGTACATAAGATACACGCTTTCTCCCAAAAGGTTCTGTGAATTGGGCATCCAGCTTACTTAGGAAAGAAGATAAGATCCCAGGAGGCACCTACTGTATCATTTAGTGCCTGAAGACCATCATAATTCTGACTGTAAAGTTCCAGATGATCTAAGTCATATTCAAGTAAGAACTTTAGTCCCTGCAAGAATGTTCTCTATTCTCTTAGGGGCTAAAAGTGGCGTACATAATTGAAGTACTAGTTACCCCCCTGCCTCACAAACGCTACCACATAGTAAATTGAAATTGCAGAGAAAGTTAAAAGACATTAAAGCAGTATAGGCAGAAGAAATTGGTTCAAGTGAAAGATGTTCTTGTTTCTTGCCTGCTTCTGGGAAATTTTATGGTAAACTATTTCTAATGTGCCCTTCAGGAAGCTGTTACTGGCATGAGCTACTGGCATTTAATTTTCAGTTTCCTGCTTGACCTTGTTCTGCAATATGAGTTTGCATTTGGTTTCATGCATAATGTACATAAAGACACCTTCAGCTACTTAGTACATAATACTGTTGCTGGGCCATATATTTACGACGAGAATTTTGTGGTGCATGCTGTTCATAATTGGAGAAGTGAGGATTCTTTGTTGCAGGCTTTTAAATTCAAAGCTGTTGGAATAATGTCAGCTGACTGTAATAAGAAAATATTTTCACAAGTGGGTTAAAGATGTATTTTTGCTTACCAGTCACACACCTACAGTGCCATTTCTCAAACTGTATTAAACTACAGTGTATCGTCCTCTGTGTAAGATCTGCCTCTGTAGAGAAACACTGCACTAAATCTTGGAACGTGACCTGTCTGCAAACATTACGTTTGTGAGCGTGGGCTGTAGGAGGGGAGTGCTGGGTGGTTCTTTGCAGTCTATGTGACTCTAGTGCTTTTATAGACAAGCCCTGCCTATTGCTATTCCTGGACAGAGAGAGTAAATGAACATTTTTATCATGCTTTTCTGTCCTAAAGGCAAAAGGATTGACACAAGAACTTCTGTCTTGTTTTGTGTCAGTAAAGGAAAGCTCTACTTTCCCTCCAAATGGCCAGTTCTGCAGCTTGATATATTTGCTTTTATAGAATCTGCTGACAGAAATGTTGTATTGGGCAGCCTAGCCCAGTACATACTCTCCTCTGACTATGAGATAAAGTTTTTACTGATGTGACTCTTAAAACTGTCTTGAACTGCACAAGGGTCGTCCATATCATAGTGTTAAACATGCAGCTAAGTTCATATTTTAGTGAAGTACTTTCCTTTTACAGCAGAAGTTTAACAAATAGAACCAGGTTCAAGACTCAGAGAATCTCTAAATTCAGTGTTTTCACTCCCTGACTTGCCTCTCTGCTTCATGATAGATGTGTTCACTGACCCCGAGATGACACTGTGCCTCACCTCCAAATGCCTATGCGTAATCTTCTTACAGTACACCTTTACTTTATAGTCTTTCCCTGCCATACTTTGCATGAAGGTAACTTAAATATATAGAGAATTGCATCTTATGAATGGACATAATCTCAAATACATTTTCATCTCCTCATTGTCTGAGCTAATACCCAAATTTGTTCTGCACTGTAAGCTTAAGAGCAGTGATCAAACTTTAGCCTTTTCATGAGCTCAGTTGGATTTTTCATCCTGAGAGCCCCACTGCTTAGCAGAGACATTCAGCTAGCTGGTGGAGCTCCACAAAACCTGGCCCAAAGAAAAAGCAGAAATAGCTGTGTCTTAAGGCATTGCATTAAGCAGCAATCAGATTCTGCTGCTCATATTTCCTTCCTCTAAAATGACAAAAACCTCCAGATAGACCCAGGTACTGTGTAGTGCAGACCAAAATACCAAAGACCAGAGAAGATCACAACACTAAGTTTCACTAACCTCTAACATCTTAAATAATTGTTCTGTTTGTGCTGATATTAGGGTCCTGGTTTACTTTCAAGCAGGCTTTTCAGAACCGTCTTCTTTACTAGATTGCTCTTCAGTTGGGGTGCATTCAGACACCTGCATGTGTGTGTACACACTTGTAACTATGGAGAGTTTTAACTTTTTTTCCCACATTTAACACTCAAATGTTTGATATACAAAATGTTTATCTACAGCAGTCCTTATGTAAGCTGTGTAACAACAGCACGAAATAATACATCTGTGGTAGAAATTAATCTAGTAGTTGAAGAACAGCAGATGTAAATTACACTACAAGGCAAAGCTTAATTTAGTGGATTTTTATGATGTGTGGAAATGGAAAAAGTGCTACTTGAATGCTAACTGAGATCTCTGCATTAAGATGCACAAATAATTGCAGGTTGGTTTGGTTTTTGTTGCTTTTAAGAACTGAACCAACCACTGGGATGCGCAACCTTTTCTTCCAGCACCTTATTTATGCATTCTTTTATGGTTTTTAACATTCTACACTTTTACGTGAATATTTTTCTGAAAGGATTTGGCCTTTCAAAAACTGGGTTTCTAGAAATAAGCCACAGGAAATCAGGATAATGGTAAACAATTCTGCATTAATATCAGTCAACCAATACTGGAAAAGCCTGTTGTCTTATTTTAGGATGCAAAAAGATGGGTCATCTTGGAAACTTTACATCTCTGGCACTTTTACCCTATTTTTCATTATTTCTGAAGAATTCTTAACTGTATTCTTTGTTGTACCTTCAAAGTTCCTGGGTACTAGGCTACATGCAATGCATGGCTCTAGTTATCATCATATATCTTCATAATACTGTTGTTTTTATTATTATTTTAAAATAGCTTGTACGTTGCCATTTGCAAATAATCTAGAGTACTCTGTTCAAACCAGTGTTTTCAGTGATAGTTGATTTGAGGATTTGATCTAATTTTAAATTTCAAACATACCATGCATTTTTGAACCCTCAAAATACAAGCCAGCCCAATTCTACTTTCACCTACAAAAATACACCCCAATTTTAGAATTATGCACTATGAGAAATCTTGTACATATTCCTAGTATTGAATCTACTGCAAGTAACTAATTTGATAAACAGATAACAGGAGTTTGGGTATTAGATTCTGTCATTTATAACCTAATGAGTACTGCAGTATTCCTGTGCAGACACAACAGAGAGCTACTAGGGCTAAGGAAGAACAGGAGCAAAGGCAGAATAGGCCGTTATGGAGAGAGGAACAGCGTATCCATATCATGCAAAGGACAGCAACAGAGAGGAAAAGAGTTACTGTTGTCACTCCGATTTAGCAATGCAAGTTAGCGTGTGCTCAATCCAGCATCCTTTCCAGCTGCTGTATCTAAAGTTAGGACAGTACTTGTAGGAGGATCAGCAACCCACAAAGAAGCATAAGAATGTCAACAGCAGACTTAGATCTGTTTGCTAGGTCCGTGAGCAATAGTTTTATGCAAAACTGGGTTTTGCTTTGACTGAAATAAATGGAAAATTTTCTTTAGTAAAAACAGTAAGCCCAGAATTTTTTAACTTTCACAAAACTGGCAGCTAAATCCAAGACCATATGTCCAATTTACTGTGTGGGCAAGGCTTTCTACAGAACTCTAAAAATAAGTTGTTGTGTATGTTTTCTGAAGGTGGGAGTGACCTTCTGGAGATACTTGAGCTTTTAGGAATCATCTTCAACAGGAAATGAATCACCTACTGAGTTCACCGTGTTCTGTAGGTATTTCTTGTTCTAAATTTAGAGTCTGTGGGACTAAGTCTCTTCTCACAATTTTTCCTTCAGATTTACCCCAGTATAAAGGGTGTGGGGAATAATCTGGGTGTGGGGAGTTGCTTTTGGGTTCTACCACAGCCAAAATTATATTAATATGAGGTTTAAAAATAAAAATTTGTCAGTAAAAATGACTACCCTTTTGTTTGTAGGTACACATTATGTGTAATTGTGTAAGGCTGGTACGTAGCTCCTGTTCTAATCTCCATTTTCTAGCTGATTATAAATATCTAAATAAAATAAAAGAAGAATTCCTTTGCTGTAAAAGCATCCCAAAGCTTTTGGGATGTCCAGAAGCAGGAACTATCTTCTTGCATGTTTTAGGTTTTCAGATACCTTTTTGTTTCTCAGCTCTGCATGATATTGCCACTCAGTGCACATAACAAGATACAGTATTAGAAGTACTTAAGGAGAGTTGAGGTATTTAAGGCACCAGTGATGGCAGCCTGTCAGTATTTCATATCACTGTAATCATATTCTCAGTAGTGTTTTTGCACTGTCATGACTTCATCACAAAATATTACAGTTCTTAATGTTTGGTTTCCTGCCACTTGGTTTTCTTGAAACTAATTTGTCAATACTGCCCCAAATCAACTGGTTCAAGCCAAGCTGCCTACACCAGTGCCCTCTGCTTGTTTACACCAATGAGACTTTTCCAGTAACTTTCTTCAAAGTATAGAACGGAGGAAAAAAAACCCAACACATTTAGCTTAGTTATGAGCCCCTTCATATCTGGTTAGTTCAGTGAGAATTCAGCAGGGTTAAATGTGACTGTAGGAGTAAAGAACAGATATTGAGCCTCAAAATTTAGTTTTCTCCAAGAAAGAAGGTTACATTTCCCTCTGTGGGAGAAATAGGCCTATTTGTCTGAGAGAAAAGAAAAGCAAGAGTAAACAAGAGAAACCATCACCTGTCCTCACAGTACTGAGGAGATTGCAGGATCTGGAAAACAATGTAAATCAGTAGATACACTTAAGCCACAGTCTCTTGAATGGGTCGTTTCATGAAGGCAACCAAAAACCATTGGATGAAAGTCACCAAGTCACTGCTAGTGCTAGTGACACTTCTAGTACTACTGTCAACAACTCTTCTGAGACTCGCCCTGCCATGCCCACAACACAACCAGTCAGGAAAAGCCTCAGAAGTCAGCTTTGGAAAGAAAATCTGCTTCTCATCAGCTTTCAGAGTGAAGAAATATCAAGCGGTACTTGTTTTGGGATATATGCTATGATTTCATGGGCAAGCTTCCCAGAGATTGTTTGATGGAACAGTGAAGCCTCATGGCAGCAGGCCAGCTGGCATCCTCAACAGCACTTCATGATCTTTGGAACCCATGACAAACAAGCAAAGCTTCCTCCACAGATGGCTACCAGCCTCCTCCTCATCCGTTCCTCAGTCTGTGACTCTGAAATCAATATTTTCATAGGCAGTTCAAAATTCCAGCTGGACCTTCTATGGCCATACACTCTTCCAGTCCCTGCTAGTAAGTATTTCTTGCATTTTTACATGGCCTTAGTCAATGGTTCTTGGTGTTGAAAGTCTTCAACCCCAAGTAACAGGGAATGCACTTTGAAAGTAAAATTATTGCATCACCTAGTCTCTTTGCTCTTCAGAGAGCTCTGCTCTCCTCAAAATATTTACCAAAGCAAAAGAAATTAACTTTGCAGTGGCAAAGTGAGTCAGATACTAACTTGAAGAACAAATAGTACTTTAGCTCTAGTTTCTGTACGTTTGCCTTTGGTCTGTGTTCTGCGTTTGTTGAATCCATCCTTCAAAATACAGACAGAATCGATGGTTTCAGAGAGGCACCTCCTATCAAATGTTGATTAATATACTTTGGCTTTCACAGCTCTGTGAAACCTGATTTTTCATTTTAGTCTGGCTATGGCACCCATCATATTTAAGCAGAATTAAAATCAAGATTAATCCTGTCTTGCACGCTAGCCAAGGTTATGGACACCCCTCTTTTTTGAAAGACTTGCATAGTAAGTGAGATTGCTTCTGGGTTTCACTGTGACTTAAGAGAAATGTACCCCTAGCTCAGATCAGATTCAACTGCTTTTACCTCCCTCTCATAAATCTTTCCAACAGTCCTAACACAAGGCTAAGTCTTATCCCCCCATGAGAAAGGACTTGCTTCAAACAGGCATATCAGTTCCATGCCTCTATGATACAAGTTGTACAAGACTTCATAGGCAAATAGGAAGGAATTCAGATGTCCTGGGAGTTCAGTGCTCCATCCACAGACCGTTTCCATTATTCATGACTGTATGTGCAGATCACTGTTATCATTATACTTTTGGAAAAGCCATCTCAATATCAAGATATAAACTTGTATCATGAAACAGGGTCTCAAATACACTATTTGCATTCTTGAAATTTTGTTTTAGAACATTGCAATTAAAAGAATACCAAAGGGAAAATCACGTCAAAGTAATGAATAACCTTAATTAGAAGGCTTGCTGTACCCTCTGATCCTAACTAGTGGTATTCTTGTAGTTTGAATTAAGAAATATCTGATTCACTTTCATTAAACAACATTTTAAAAGCATTTTCTTCACTGTTTCTGGTTATAACATCAACTTAATTATAAAAATGATTTTTCTGGGGACACACAAGTGTAAGCAATGTAAATAAAAATAAAAAGTCATAATAAATCTATAAAAAGGGTACTTGCTCTGGGCTTTCTATCCTCCAAAGACACTTTAAAAAGGCTGTTCCTCAGTTGTTTTTATGAAATAAATGGATTACAAAGTAATATGGAGTAGTGAAAATACTGTATTTCTGTGTTTTGATATGTATTAAAGCTTACAGTCCTTGATCTCTACTATTCAAATATATTTTCTGTATTCTGTCACTTGTGCACTATGGCATTTCACGTCATTTCATGGAAAAACTCTTACATATGACCAGGAATGGGACCATGACCAGAAAGCTGGTGCTTAGAATATTTCAAGGCTGATAATGAAAAGGCTCTGCATCCTCTGTGTTGAAAATAAAATAGCAGTCCTTTGTCAGACCTCCAACATGGCATAGTTTAAAAATGCTTATTATTATTATTATTTGTAACTATAGAAGCTTGTAACTTTATATACTTTGCATACTATGTTCTTTAATATATATCTTAGTGCCAAACATCATTCAATGTAATTTCAGTATGTTTTGCCAACTCGTAGCACTTCTTAGCAAAGGATGAAAGAACACTGAGATCTGGCCTTCTGACAACACAGTCCAGGAATAACCCTTGTGTCTTGCCAATGTTGAGGCTTTTTTTGTTGTTTTTAAACCACTGCCACCATCCTAATTAGCTTTTGTCATGTTGTCTTTGAACAGCGAAATAACTGAGAACTCTTTCAGGTGTCTTGTCTTTGAGATTAATTGTAAACATCTGCCAGCTGGTGAGGACAGTAATTCTTAGAGTTGTTCAGTAGAGTTCCTGAAAGGATATTAGTTTATTTTCTCAAGTCCTGCTTTACAACTTATTTGTAACCTGAGATTTTGTGTTCTGGATTTTTCCTTTCTCTCTCTCATTAGCAGTGTGTCCTTCATTTTACATGCGATACTTGAAAACAGTAGAAAAAGGTCGAAAGTAGAAATTAGTAACAAAGTAGAATAAAAATAGTCAATGTTATATTTCATTTTTAAGATGGCATCAGTCAAAAGTATGTGTTTATGTAATATGTAGAATCTTTGTCACTGAGAAAAATTAACTGAAAGTTTCGTTGAAGCTTTTCCTCCAAGGGAGTAAAATTTTCCAGTTTCACACCAACATTTGGGAAAAGCACAATATTATTTCTTTCAAAGGCCAGTACAAGTAGGAATAGCTGGGTACATACAGAAGCAACCTGAACAGATGGTTTAAAAAAAAAAATGTTGATGGCTGAGAAAAGGTCCCTCTGACATTCACTATTAGAGACAACAGTGACTGTTAATAAAGCAGAGTTAATTCTATAGCAAGGAGTGAAATATTATTTAATCAGCAGTACTTCATACATAATTCAATTAACTGCTTTCACTCATCAGTATTAACGAGAGCTGGAGCTAGGATTAATGTGCTTGAGCTTCATAACAGCACTTCCAGTCTACTTAAATGCTGCCAAAACTTAATAAAGCGCTGCCAATCAAATTACAGTATCTGAGCCCAGTGCATCAATGTGCTGATATTACAAATCATCCTATGCTCACATCGTTGTTTGCTAATTCCTTATTTATGCTGATCTCTGCACTAAACAGTTTAATTAGTGGTAGAACAAGTTAGATTTCTTACCACTTTCTTGATGACATCTTTAGGATCATTCAAGTTGTTGAGCAATAACTATAAATGATGTATCCATGTGCTTTCAAACGCAATTTTTTTTTTAATATTAACTTTAATCAGACGCACAGACTGTCATCTATTAGAAAAGTAAGGATGGTAAATTAATTTTTGTTTCGGTTCTGAAGAACATTTCTATTGTGCTCTGTGATTTTCTAGGCGTAACAAGGATCTTGCCCTCAATTACACTGAACAACCCCGATTGTATCATTTGCTGCTGCTAGTACTCCTTGTGCTTTCTCTCACTCCAGGAAGAGAGAAGGGACAATGAAGGTTTCCAAAATATTTTCCTCTCTGCCATTGAGGGATTTGATTCTCAGAAGCTGATGAGGCTGCCTCAACAGAAGCTGAGAAAGTGGTGCTTTAGTATTAGAAGATGTTCAGTGCGACTCATGGCCAGACTCATCTAGGAAACTTCAGAAGAGCTAAGCCCAACCTTACAGAGCTGCTGAAGGGAGAGGCAGCCTGATGCTGCTTATTCCACCTTTAGCTCTTCTGAAATAAATCTCTGCTGCTCCTCAAAACACTTGGCCATGTTTCAGCTGGGTGAATTGAGGCCAGACCATGGCACCCACAAGGAGATTGAACTGCTGAAATGTTCTTTGAAATGTAAGCTCTGGAAGCATTACAAGCTGTCAGAAGAATCAGAATAAGATAAATGACATTATAGAGAAAACATAGAAGAGCATGTTCTTTTATATATTTCTTTTTAATCTTAACAGAAGAAAAGAAATGAAGATGTCAGAGGAATACAGTTTTTTATATACAGCAAGGGCCTGATAGTTTCAGGATCCCACAGTATGAGTTTGAGGGAAATTTTGTTTAAAAGGAATTTAGAACTATACATCATTCAGAAACACATTTTGGGGGACGCAAAAGCACGTGCAAGTCACGTTTGAATAGATTCTACCCTTTACTGTGCCTTTTGAAAATGATTCCTGTCATCTGGACTATGTGAAATCCAAGGAAATAAAAGGTGTTATAACCATTCAGTTCCTTGATTCATGAGGTGAAACCAGCCGAGGCAGAATTTGAAGCGGTGTCATTCTCTTGGGAGCTCTAGCACCAAATTTGGCATCAAGGCTCTTGAGGATAAGTGAGGATTATAAAGTGCAGCACAATATATAAAAGCAAGAGACAGCAAGCAGATTTTCTCAGAACAGAGAAACCGGGTCTATCAAGTACTACATAAGGAGGAACTATATGCTATATGTTCGCCAAGTAGTGCCATCTGAGGATGTAGCAGTTAATCCAAAAACTATTAGATGGTTAAGTCTAAGTTGGATATATTTTAAAAATGGAAAACAGTGGAGAACCAAACCATCACTTTTTAATAAAGTCAGCACAATCCTGTTAATTTAAACATAGCCTCACCAGTCCGAAACCTTTTTCTTAGAGTTAGTATTTCTCCTCTACCCTGTTTTTAATAGAAGTTTTAACAGCAGAAGACAGAATCCTAAGTTCACAGCAAGTACTTCCTGATCTGATAGTGTTATCAGAATCCGTATAGGAGTGGCAGATTTTCAGAGGTTCCACACTGTGCAAGTGCCTCACAGGTGGTGAAAGTTAATCTCTTAAAGAAGCATAAAATGAGCTACATTCACATTTAAGAAAGGTTGAATCTGCTGATAACGTTTAAGTCACACTTCATCCTCTTGCCTTTTGTTTAAAACAGGAAATAAAGATCATCTGAAGAAAGAAGTACAGTGTCTACACAAAATCTAGTTTAGACTCAAAGAGGCACTCAGGCTTTCGGCCGTTTTAAGCACTAAAGTTGAGAAAGGAGAAGCACTTTCCAATTTAATTTCTACGTTTCAGACACTTTTGGTGACACTCAAAATAAAAGATGGATCAGAAAAAAATCAGTAGACAATACATGTGAAAAGCATTAATGCAAGTAGTATTTCAAATTGGAAATGGAAGACTTAGTAAATGGACTGCCCCAGGATGTTTTTCAGCAGTGGCTATGTCATTGATAGAAAAAGCTGGCAGCAAATACAGCACTGTTGACTTACAAATGATTTAGACATACTCAGTTTACAAATGAAGGAGTAAGTAGCTCATGTAATTCACTGTGGCAATAGAGAATATGGTCCTTGCAGCAAGGGGACATGTAGAAAACCATCTCGGTTCCCCACTTGTACTCCTAATAGCAACATTGTCAAAAAAAAAGCCTGGTGTGTCAGAAGTTTTAATAGTTATAAAAAAAAAAAATAAAAAAAGAAGGAATAGATCCTCCTGCCAACCTTTTCTGCTTCTGAGTTTTATGCCCTGCACAGTGGGAGTGACACAGACTCCATGCTGAATGTCACTGTCGGCCATAGCTCCAAAGTCAGCTGTAAATTCACAGATCTCAAGGCTAGAAGATGCTGCCAGATAATGGGTATGGATTTTCTGTACATCATGCCTGTGTGTCATCCACCTACCACCTGTACTGAGCCTAATAATTTGTCTGAATAAAGCAGTACTCCATAAACTTTACTGCTGAGCAAACAGCACACCGTTGGCAACATCATACTTTGCTCTCCCTTTCAGCTCATCAAAAGATGACTCAATTACCATTTAAAAGTTTATACTGCCTATGAAGTCAAGGGCTGTAGAATTAGTAGTCAGCCTGAATGTGTTTTGAAAAGAGTAAATGTATCTTAATGTGAAGAACTGACAGCCTTGCATGTAAGTGGTAAAGGACAAGCTGCAAGCCAGTGTCAGTGTTAATTTTAACTAGCATTATGTATACAGTGAATAATGGGCAGGTAAAATTCTCCGATTCTGCCAACATTTAAGAGGGGATGATCACTCTGGTAATGAGGAAAATATTTGAACAAGCCTGCCTAGTTTATGCAGTTGCCCAAATTCAGAGACACCTCAATTCAGAGCTTCAAAATAGAGCAATTTAAAATAATGATTTCTTCTCCTTCTGGAGAAGTCAAGACAAACAGTAAAGTAGGTAATTAGAAGCATGCTTGTGAAGGTTTGCTTATTTTGCTGTTTTAAGAGCTGTGGCAGGTATTTGGCTCTAAGGTGCTTTTATCTTATAGCAAAATTTCAATGGGGCTGCCTTAATTTTATGTCTTGTTTAATTCTGAGCCTAAGCCCAAAATGTTGACATCATCTTGTTTAAGAAGCAAAAAGAAACTTACAATTTTAAGTCTATCTGTTGTGCCCAGTAACACCTGCTCCTGTAGTCAGTGGCCAGAACAGTCATTGCCAAATACAGGATCTGTGAAATTTGTTTTCTGATGCAAAATTTAATTTGATTTCTTTACAATGCTAATGCACAAGGGATAACAACAACTTGGGGGGGGGGGGGGGGGGGGAAAAAAAATTTAAAAATTTTTGAAAAAAAAAGGAGTGTCTTTTTATTAAAAACTATTTATC
>WTSP01006078.1:17116-31145 GCA_025331215.1 Actenoides lindsayi
ACTATGTCATGGCTTTCCAGCAGCACAGTGGCCCTTAATTCATCCTGTTTATTGCCCAAGCTGCATGCATTTGCATAAAAGCACTTCAGCTGGGCTGGCTGGATTACCCTCTTGTGAGAATCCCTTTTGACTCCTATGGGGTGTCCCAGTGCATCGTCACTGGCTTTCCTCAGGGTAACAAGTTGAGAGCCCTTACTAAGATTCCATTCCTCAGCCCCTGATGTTCTGCCCCACTGTTCATCACAAGCAATTGAAAATGTAAGATTACTGACCCCCTACCCCTTCAAATCTAGTTTAAAGCCCTATCAGTGAGCCCTGCCAACTCCTGCCCCAGAATCCTTTTCCCCCTCTGGGACAAGTGCATCCCTTTAGGTGCTCGCAACTCCAATGCTTTGTATACTGAGCCATGATCATAAAAAACAAAGTCCTGTCGACGACACGAGTCCCGGAGCCATGAATTGATCTGTTGGCTCTTGCTGTATATTCCCTCTTCCATAACCAATGTCAGAGGGATAGAGGAGAACACAACTTGAGCTCCTGATCCCTTTACTAATCGTCCCAAAGCCCTGAAATCTCTTTTAATTCTTTAAGAATCTTCTATGTCTGGAAAAGCATAAGCAGGAAAAAAAAATAAAAATTAAGAACTTCCTAAAGCAGACACAGGCTTTTTATTTTTACAGACAGGGACAAATCCAGTGGGTGCTCAGGTGAGAAAAGTTAAGCCTAACATATAGCTCTGCTAAGCTGAGAAAGGATTGAAAAGTACATTGTTTCAAAATGACCAGTGAATACTTCAGCTGATTTTTAGCTCAGCTCATAGGACTAGCTTTTACAGAATTCACCTTGCATGTGGGAGATGGCATTTAATCCTTGAATGGAGGTCACCTACATCCTTTTTCTCCAACCTACTCCTTATATCTCCAGATATTAGAAACTGTAAAAAGTATCATGAACTTTTAATGCATAGTACCAACACAAAATTGTGGCTTAGGCCCCAACATAGTTTCTTGCAGAAGTTGAAATTTATGTTCCTCTGGAAAATTCCATGTTATTAAGATGTCATTTTCTGACATTACATGAGTAGCACACTATATAACAATTAGTGAGAAGAATCATAGGAAAACACTGGCTGAAAACAATGAAATAACTAGTTATTAGAGAACTGCTATAGTGTTTCCCAATTAATAAACTATTCTCTCTGATCTTATCATTGCCTATTCTTTTTATTAGTAGTAGATGTAGAGTTAAATAGCATACATTTCAAGTAGATCATGAGCAGCCTCATAGTGATACTTCAGCAAGATTTTTGCAGCTTAAGTAAGGGCCTTTTATAGCTAAAATGACAATAGGTTTTTGCATCACTTTCATCTTGGGCATAATTTTATGGAGTAGAAAGGAATTCTAATGTGAAATGACTCTTCAGTGTAAGTTGCACAGCACAGAATGATACTAAGAGCTTTCAAGTTGCTTAAGGGCACCTGTACTTATCTCCAAAGCTGTTTGTAGTACCAGTGGAGTCTTTAGTATATATCCTCAGAAATGTTTTCAGTATTTACTGAAGGTTATGGCTGTTTCAGAAAGTTAGAGGATAAGCCTGTATGTGGATCATATCTTCCCTTATTTGTCAAAGCCAAACTTATTTCTGCTCTGCATTTCAATTTCAGGCATGTTAAATAGCTTTCTTCTGTGTAGAAATCAAACACAAAACATCAGAGATATTTGCCTTGGCTTCTGAGAGGTCAGAATGTCATTTCCTTTTTGGGAGAGAAATGAAAGGATGAAGACATATAATGATTTACTGAGTCTGCTTTTATGTACTATATACACTAATTCTCTGATGACTGTGTTTTGAACAGAGGTATGAAGTAATCAGAACAGACTTCAGAATTCATTTGTGTTTGAGTTCCAAGAGTGACTCCACAGAGAAGGTGCTGAAAAACATCAGCATATAGCCTAACATACTAAGTCCTTGTTTTAATAACTAGGTACTCTTGTTAACAGTTAAAAGCAGTTGAGCTGGTGAGCTAGACATCAGCTAAAGCTCATGTTCAGGGATCTGGACTTTTATTTCTACGTGAATTTTGTATTTTCTGTAAGTACAGCAACCTTCAGTAAGTTTCAGTAAATATTTCCAGATAAATACAGGTTTTCTGTTCTGTGAGCATGTGGTGTTGATGTTATCCTCTATCATGATATTCTGAATTGTATACTGCATAAGGGTATTACAACCTGATGAACAGCAACGTTGGTTATTCAAATAATGAAACTCATAAGCCAAGTAAAAGCATTTCCTAAGGATTTTTGTATGAACTATAACAACAGAATAGTCTCTTTTTTATTCACAAAAGAGAACAGAGGATAAAATTAAAGATTTCCTCAAATATTTTTAAGACTCATTAAATAAACAATTTTGATTATGTTTGTGGTCATGTGTTGTGTTTTTAATAAAAAAATTAGAACTGTGTTTTGGGTGATAGGAATAATTAATGTTAAATTTAATTTAAAATATTTATATATTTTTATACTAGGAAGTTGATACTAAAAGTTACCTTGATCTTAGCAGGCAGCTGAATCATACAGGAAGATTTATTCCTCCAGTCAAAACAGATTGAATTCCAAATGTGAAATGTTTATTATGAAAGCATAGAAGCTCCACACCATAACGGTTTTATTAAATTTTGCGATATGAACAATAAATGAATAAAAAAATTTCAATGTACTGACAATATATGGCTAAATATGCTTTCTGTTCTAAATTATGTCTACAGTTCTAATCTATACTATATCGAATACATTTCATATTCACCAGGGTAAATTTAACATCTTATTTTATAGAACAACCTGGATACTTGCAGCTGCACTCAGGGGAAAAAAAATATTTTTTTCACTTGCTGTGATTTCTTTGCAAACATCTGAAAAGAAATATGTTTCATATATCACTGAATTAACATGATTATACTTAAACTGTGTGTCCTGGCTTTAATTGACATTTTGCTTTACTTTAGTACTCCCACTGCTACCATGTAGATCTTAGAATTACGTTAAATGCAAGCATATGGATCCACTTAACATGGTTTCACACTAAATTTGTACAGTGCTTGATCTTCCCACTATATAATGGCACTTTTTTGTTGCCAACACATTCATGGCCTACAGCTGACTGCTTTTATAGCTTTTAATTAAAATCCAAAGTGGAAAGTGTCTATTAGTCAGTATGTGAAACCAGTCATAAAGAAGAGGTTGTATAAACCCTGCGTAAGATGGATAGCAGTTACATCACTTTTCCCACCTTTGTCTTCATGATGAAGGGAAGCTCATTCAAGTTAATTATATCAAAGTAGGAGGTCTGGGAGGCAGAGTCTATTTTGACAAGTGCCCTCAATTATTAAGGACCTACAAATAAATTTGCAAGCCAGGATTTTTATCAATATTTTATTGGCTTTCACAGACTTGTTAGAGAATCTCTCCTACAGTATGTGTACTCATTTTTATTCATGTGGTTCTTTTTCTTTTAGATTGGCAGCTGACCTTGTATGTCATGTTGCAGCTTTGGATATTAAATTTTTCTCTAAAATGTTGTATTTTCAGAATGCCTGGAATCCACACACATATTTCCACTTGCAAATTTGAAGAATGTTAATTTAATCACACACTCAGTAATACATTTCCATGAGCTCCTTTACCTTATATGTGTTTGACCATTGCATAGTTTCAGAGCCTCTTCTCATGAGCAGCATTGCCTAAGTAAATGAGACTGAAATTTGTGTCATTCTCTTGCAGACTTTTCCTCTTCCAATTCATAAGCACACTTCTAAAACAACCACAACAGATTTGAAATAATTTAAGAAAAGTCTTAACATACTTTAACTTCTTTTGATAAGTAAGTTTTTTGATACTTACAAAACCAAATCAAGCCAAACAAAAAAAAAAAAACCCAAAAAACTAACTACAGAATCACACAATCACACACAATTGCCATGTGTGCAAAAGACCTTTAAGATCACCAAGTCCAACCATTATCTAATTCTACCAGGGCCACTACTACACCATATCCTTGAGTACCATATCTAGATAGCTTTTAAATACATCCAGAGATGGTGATTCAACCACCTCCTTGGGCAGTCTGTTCCGGTCTTTGATAACCCTTTCAGTACAGAAGTTTTTCCTGATGTCCAACCTAAACCCCTCCTGGTGTAACTTGGTGCCATTTCCTCTTGTCCTATCAGATGTGACTTGTGAGACGAGACCAACACCCACCTCTCTCCAACCTTCTTTCATGTAGTTGTAGAGAGCAATGACATCTCCCCTCAGCTTCCGTTTCTTCATACTGAAAAACCTCAAATGTCTCAGCTGCTCCTCATAGGACTTATTCTCAAAACCCTTCACTAGCCTCCCTGCCCTTCTCTGGACCCACTCCAGCACCTCAATGACTTTTTTTATACTGTGGTGCCCCAGACTGAACACAGTACTCAAGGTGCAGCCTCACCAGTGCTGAGTATAGTGGAACGATTACTTCTCTACTCCTGCTGGCCACACTATTTCTGATACAAGTGTGGATGCCATTAGCCTTCTTGGCCACCTGGGCACACTGCTGGCTCTTATTCAGACAACTGTCAATCAACACCCGTAAGTCCTTTTCTGCCCAGCAGCTTTCCAGCCACTCCTCCCCAGGCCTGTAGAATTGCCTGGGGTTGTTGTGGCCCAAGTGAAGGACTCGGCACTTGGCCTTGTTGAAGCCGGTATGACTTGTCTCAGCCCACTGATCCAGCCTGTTCAGGTCCCTCTGAAGGAATCTTCCTACCCTCAAGCAGATCAATGTCACTATGTTTCCCCCTGCACTCAATAAGGGATGAAGATTCTCCCTAGTCTTTCTTTTGTTGTTAATGTATTTATAGAAGCATTTTTATTGTCTTTTACAGCAATAGATGTTCTAGTTGGGCTTTAGCCCTTGTAATTTTCTCCCTGCATAGCTTCACTGCATCTTTGTAGTCCTCCTGAGTGGCTGCCCCCTTTTCCAAAGGCCATAAACTCTCCTTTTGTTCCTGCATTCCAGTCAAAGCTCTCCATTCATGTCACTCCCAGGTTCCTCTCTAGCAAGCCCAGTTTTATCCCTATCCCCCTACGAGTCTAGTTAAAGACCTTTCAATGAGCCCTGCTAACACTTACCCCAGGATCCTTCTCCCCCTTTGAGACAGGTGTTCCCCATCTGTTGCCATTAGACCTGGTGTCTTGTAAAGCAGCCCATGGTAAAAACAAAAAAACAAAATTCCACTGGTGGCACCAGCCTCTAAGCCATGTGTTCATCAATTGTGTTTTCCTGTTCCTTTCAGTATTCTTTCTGCCACTGAACGGATTGAGGAGAACACTATCTGTGCTCCCAGTCCTTCAACAAATTCCACCAGTGCCCTAAATGCCTTTTTAATTGCTTTTGGACTTCTGTCCACAACTTCATCACTACCAACCTGCATAACCTGTAGCAGATAATATCAGAAGGCTGCACCAGACCAGAGAGTGTCGTGGTCATGCCTCTGACCCTGGCCCCAGGGAGGCAGCACTTCCCTGTGGGATGGATCCAGTCAGCACATGAGTCTCTGCTCCCCTCATAAGGGAACTCTACAACAATGATCCTACTTTTTTTCTTAGCAGAAGCAGTCCTAACACATGGGGGCTGCCTGACTCACTCCAGGCAAACCCCCTGGATGGACCTTCATCTACATGCCTGGCTCTCAAGATCCAGACCTGTTGTGTAAGGGCAACTGGGAAGGTGAGGGAGGCTGAGAGGGGATTTGCCTGCCCCCCTGTGCCAGGACCTGCTTTCATTCCCCCCCCCACCTCCCATCTCTTAGGTCCCCTCATTCTGCCTGGTGGCAAGAGGGGATGGGATCCTCTGCTTCTTGTGGAGCTTCTGACTGCTGCCTTTGCCTCAGGGTGTGGCCCCACAGATCTCTCTCCCTCTCACACTCCCTGACACTTGTTAACCTTTCCAATTCCTCTTCCAGCTCTACCACCAGACTGAGCAGGTCATTCCCCTGACACCGCAAACAGGAGGTGTCTCTGCTGCCCTCTGGTATGAGTAACAGGCTCAGGCTCTCCCTGCAGGTGGGACCTACACAGCCATATATTTGTGTAGGAGCTCCAAAAACCACCATAGCAAAAAAACCTATCGCACATTCTAATATTGCTTTGACTTTCAGATTCATACTACTCTTTTTCTTTCCTTCTCCTTAGCCTGTGAATAGCTTGTTGCTTTCTAATGCCTTTCTCCTTTTGTTCCACAAATATTATTTGCCACCTTCTCTCTGTTATGCTACTTTTCCCTGCATGTCCCTTCATCTCTGACAATATTTTGTAGCTTTTCTTCTCCTTCTTCCCTGGAATATATTCCTCATGAAGATGATTGTTGTTCTTGGTGTCCCTGATAGACCATGATTTTACTATTTTTTTTTAGTGCTTTTTGATTGCTTTTTGAAATCTAGCTTTTTCTTTAAGTGGCTGTCAAGAAAGAAATCCATTATCATGTGGTGGATTCCTTATAAACACTGAAAAAACCCTTAGTTTTAAATAGTCTTCAAAAACAGGGTCATATATAAATGAAGTGATACCATTACAGTCCTCATAGCTTTGGATATCCTTATAATGAAATCAAAATATGGATCTTAATCTGTTAAATCAATATAAAATTATATATACATTAATAAGGTCATGTAATCTCATTAGGAAATTATTAATATGTATATGGAAATATTTTACATTTTTTAATTGAGTGAAACAAAAATCTGATTCCAGTTTCTTTATTCCAATAAAAAGACTTATTTTTATTCTTTCAAGGTTATCAATCCAGAGCCCAGTTTAAGGATTTCAAACAACAAATGCCAACAGGTACAGCCTGTGGTAGTGGGTATAGTACAACTGGCAAAGATATGTAGAGGTTATTACATTAAAAAAGTTACATGGTATTAACTTTGTGCTTTTCAGCTTGACATAGAAGATGAATTCTCTGTGACTTAAGTCTACAGATCTTGTAAAGTTTTGGTAATTGTGCAGAACATTTTGTATCCCAGTATTTTCATTATATAAACTACTTTTGGCATTTATTACTCTCATTCTGTGCTTCTGCAGTCACTGGCATTCACATAAGTCCCAACTGACCAAGTCCAGTCCAATGACAGATTTTCATATTTTTGCTTAAAGGAAGCAGCTTTTCTGAATTTGCCTTGTACTGTGAAGGAAGAGAGATTGATTAGCTGTGGTCTGTAATACATTTGCTAGTGGTCTGCAAAGAATTCAGTCACATGGTACCAACCTTCCTTTTGCTCATCTGTTTCTTTCATGGCAAATGAAAAAAAGAAAGTATAACATAAGTCCCAAACAAGAACAAACAGATGTACCCCAAATTTGAGTTTATTTATGGTCACATTTCCATGAACATATAACTACAAAGAAAGGAATGTCTTCCCTAGTCATTTTGAGTAGATATTTTGAAATTATTCTGGTTTCTTGAATGGCAAAATAAAAGTTTGTATTTAGGATAAAAAGGTAAATCTGTTATGCATAGTAATTATTATGAGAAGTCAAATCATAAAGTTCTTGAACATAAAAATTTACAGTTACATGTATGCAGTGTATGCCATTGTGTGTTAACAGCCATTAATTTATCAGTCAAATAAATTATTTACATCAAAATTCAATGAATGGGTTATTGATGGTTTTGTATCAGAAAAACTTATGATACTTGACATCTAAGTACTCAGAAATAATAACACTTTCAGTTGTATCTGGTTTGGACTTTTGGAATATCTACAGTTATGGGGAGGTTCAAAGACCCAATTTTACAACAAATGCAAAAGATACAACTTCCTTATATAAAAATGACTGAGTTTTAAATTATTGTAAAAGACGAATTTCATAGGAAATATCTTGTAAATACTGGATTTTAATGACTAAGAAATTTTTTTGCAGGTGCAAAAGGAATGTTACTTTAATTGGACAACATGAGAGATGAAAGTTTGTTCAATGATATACAGGACAGGTGGTAAAAAAAAAAAAACAAAAACCAAACCTGATTCTTGATCAAAGGATTTTAGGAAACTAATAGCAAGAGATATTCAATTATACCATTTTCTGACAACCAGTCTATGCCAAGTCTTTATAGTATTCAAAGATACTAAATCTTGGCTTTCATATCTGGAAGTCAAGGGAATGTAGTACTGGAGTCCTAAGACAGTCTGGTGGTCTGAAGGTTGAGTGTAAGTACAGAGAAGAGCACAAGGCTCTTTATGACTTCCTTTGAGGGGACTTGTGAGGACTGTATCAAAAGGATATTCTTTTTCAGAATGGGCTTGTTCAGGTGAGGTTAATTTACCTAACACTCCTTATTAAAACTAAAAAAACCAACCAAACAAACAAAACCAACAACAGCAAAAAAAACAAACAACAAAACCACCAACAACAAAAACACAAAAACCACAACCACAAAACAAACAAACAACCAAAACCAAACCAAAACAAAACCAGACAAACAAAAAAAACCTCAATCAACAAAAAAACCCCAAAACAACCCATAAAGATACAAACAAAACCTTAGCAGCTTAATTCACTCCAGTAATAGTTTGCTAGAACTTGTAAATATGTACTAATATTTAATTTCCATTTGATTTTTCTACGCTTATTCCTAAGGTTTTGGTTGTTCCTGCCTTCTAGGGAATAAATAAAAGAAAATTCTAGAAATGCATAAGCCACTCCACTGTTCTGCATCTGGTACAAAAGCAGATCTCAATGTGTAACAGGAGGAATGAGGTTATATTTATAGCAAGAGTTAAGCAGACCTAGTCCGTCTGGGAGGACAGCTTCGATGTGTGTAAAATATCTCAGAGACTGAAGATTCAGCACAGACCAGGACTATCATGGAAGGTTATTATCAAGGTAAGTCTGTTGTGTTTGTTAGTACAAAGAGACTACTGCACTGGTGACTCAAGAGGGATTTAGGATTGCACCTTTTCAAATAGCTGTGTTTTTTATCAACTGTCTTCTATACACTGAATATTTCCAAGGAGTGTGTTTTATAGAAGGTGCTACTGTGACTGATAAGTCCATTCTCACAGAAAGCTGTCTTAAAACAAACAGTTGCTGCCATGCAGACATTCCTCAAATTACAGGCTATCACCAGAAAACTGTGGCAGAGAAGGCTAGAGAAGAAAAAAGGATATTAACAATATCTATTTGACAAAAAAAGGAGTCAGGGACAGTCTTTCTACAGAAAACAAGCTATGATTTGCTTTGTACAGATTTATTGTCTTTATAAGTTAATAGGATGTTAGAAGAGCAAGTATTTTTTTTTTTTAAATTACTTACTGAAAAGAAAAATATTATCTGCTACAGGCCTTCAAACAGTATGTTCTATTAATACTACTAGCTTCTTAAAAATGTGTTTCCAAGCTGATAGTTTTAACCAATTACAGGAGTAGTTTTATAAGAGAAAAAGTGAAACCTGCTATGTTGTCACATGCACAGACTTAACTCTCTGAAACAATAAGAGAGGACATTTATTTCTTGCTAATTTTTCCAGTTATAGTCTTTGTAGTTAGTGTATGTGTTATACTAAGGTTGACATTTTCAGGCAGAAGTATCACATATGCTGGCACTGTCCCTTTATATTGTGAAGTGGGAGCCACAGGGAAAGGGCAAAAGCAAATAGTTTCTGTGGAACAGACAGCTCATTTACCAGCAATATATATATTATATATATATTTCATGTATGCCTGTTGTGGAAAATCACTTTGTTCTCTGAAACATCTGTGGTATATTGTTGAGGAGAGATGGGTTATTGTGTCATATATTGTTGGTTTTTCTCATCCTATGTCAATTTGGTGCCAAACAGTAAAACTTAGGAACATACACAGGACAAATACAGTCGCTATGACTCTATAATCTTCTCCTCCATTCTCCCAGAGAGTAGTATCTATACAAAAATAAACAGTACAAAATAAGCAGTAAACATTCCTCCACACTGAACCACCATTTATTTTATTTTTTTTTAAGAGAATGTAGCTAAGAACAAGCTGCAGAAAAGTAAATACAGCAAATTCCCATTTGCTATACCTCATTTTGTGATAGCTTTATTTGGTTCTCTTTTATATTGGATAATTCCAGGGCACTCTTAACAAACTGATAGCAATGGACTTGCCACAAGACTGCAGGAGATTTTGGGATTTATCATACGTTAGGATTGAGAAAACAACCATCCCTCTGTTTAACTTTATGAAGTGTCACTGTGAGCCCTGGGGCTGAATGGAGTAAGTATTTTTTGTATTTGTCACCTTCCAGGAACAGGCACTGCAGGTAAGTGATGTGGGAAAATCTGTCATGCAGCAGGAATGCTCAGTGATTCCAGGCAGTCTTGAGAAGGGAGTGTTGAGTGGGGCACTTGTGGCAGCACAGCATCCAGACCCTTTGTTGAGTTTGGACTGGGACCAGTGCCGCATGTAGCAGCAGATCTACTGCAAATGGAATTGGCATGTGTCCAGTGGCTGATTGATATGCCAAATACTGTTTCTATGGGAGTACGTGTGGTTTTGTGGTGTGAGGTTTTTTGGTGGTTTTTGTTGTTGTTGTTGTTGTTAATTCCTCTAACAAGCATTGCCTTTTTACCAGTCTTCACTGAAAGGCAGATTGACTAGTTTAGTGTTTTCTTTTCCTTCTATGACAACTTCAGCTTGTCATTTAAATTACGAATCTGTGGGGCCTCTATATACAAAGCTAATTGCATCTGAAACTGCCTAGAGCACTTCTTAATCTAAGGGTAATGCATATTTCAGTTAGTCATTGGTGCTGACTATTCATCGAAAAGGAAATCAAATACAGTTGGTGGCTTGGTCATTTAAGCATTGTTCTCATATTGTCATGTAAGCCTTATTATCAACTGAAAATAAATGATAATTTATGTTAATGCATATTAATGGCATCAGATTGTCATGGTAATATTTACATAAGCATTGTCTATAGCATCAGATGGTCATATGACAGTTGCACTCTGAATAATTATGTCTTTTAATAAATCAGTGATTAAGCTAACCAGACCTTTGTCCTTCATTCCTTGAACAGTATTTGCAATTATAGGTGTTGTGTGCCAATGAAACATTTCCTTGTGGACAGTGACATTATCAAAATGGTGTACAATCCAGGTCTGCATATCACATTAAACGATGAGGGTGGAAAATGCTCTTCTTTCTTTCGAAAATACATATACAATTGCATGATCTTAATCTATGCAAGTGTTATCCATAAGCAGCAGCCAAAGTTCTGTCATTCTCTTTCACTCATGTGGCGTTAGAAGTGTGATAGAAAATACGTGGCCTCTGCACTTTCCCAGTTCCAGATTCTGCCACCAAATTAGTATTCAATTTAATGTTTAGGGGCTTAGCCATTATAATTAATCATGTTGTAACTGCAGAAAGATACCTAATACCCTGTCCCTATGCATTATTTAGATTATTACTGTAGTGAAAGGCACAGGCAAGAGAATAATTAAATCAAACACTTTGGGGTCTATTTTCCCACTGAGGAACAGAGGATTTGCATGCAAAACTCAGGTTAACATTAGTATAAGTTTGTTCCATATATCACCTAGGCGTTAATAGAAGCAGTAAGACTTTTCATGACTTCCTTACACGTTTGTACATCACTGCTGTTTATATCGTCATCATTGTTAGTGAATATTATTATAATGTCTTATTGGACAGTGTAACAAGTAATTCTAATCATGAACTGTAGGGGGAAACTCACTATACAGGCAAGGCTTGCATACATTTAAAATAAATACAGACACAAGCAAGTTTTCAATGTCATTATAATTGTGAATAGTTTGCACATAACATCTGAAAAATACCACTGGTTATTTTTTCTGGGTTTTCCTCTGAAAGATGCTGTCATTGCATGTTACCAAGAAAGGTAAAAAGCAACTAAGCATCTAAAAAGTTTTTTTGATGGGTAGCTTTTCTTCATATGGAACTGCATTATATGACCAAATAGTTTACAAGGTGAACCACAGTGAAATGAAACACTAATCTGTTTTCTGTAGATGCTTGAAACTTTTATTAACATCAAAATACTGAGTAGGAGTTGGTTACCACAGCACTTCTTCAGTTCTTTCTTTTTCTGAGGTGAACTCTCTTCTCTGGGCATTAATTTCTTGCTGGCTCAATTTAATAACATTTAAAAACAAATTTTTCACTGATCCAGATTGATATTTTACACACTTTCAGCATTTTTCCTGATAATTTCCATTAAGAATGATAACAAAAATGAGTTAATAATAGAAATGTGTTATCCAACACAGATGAACAGTGCTTTTCCATTTACCACGTAATAATCAGATGAGAGTTTTTAGGTCTTACCAGCTGCAGTAAATCAGCTTACTAAACTAGCATCTTCACAGAGTGTATATTTTAAAATATTATTTTTATTTTTTTTAATGCTGAAGTTACATACATCGGGATCCCAGTCTGTGAGTAATTGAACACCAAACTTACATTTTCAATGTTCTTCCACTCATTCTTAAACTGCAAGTCTAAAATATTAAAAATGGTGCCACTCAGAGTTAGCCTAGTGTTTTTATGTAGTTTTAGACAGTAAAACTCTCTCTCCAGTCCACTCTTCATTTTTTCTTACAAAACATGCAAAAAGAAAAGGCCAGTATGGTAGATAGTCCCTTCACTAGCAGTAGTAACTCATACATCAGGGCTCATTGTATAGATAGCCTCATCTAGAGAAGAGACATTCTACCTTGACTATTTACTGAGCTAGTTTTGTGCTTTGTAATAATTATTTATTTGCATATATATTTCTAGCCAGGGGAATGATCTGTGCAACAAAAACTTATCTATTAGAAGTTTATACAATGTCACTACAAGGTTATTCCCCAGTCTAGAGTCATGACCAGAATCATGACCTCCTTCTGTTGCAACACAGATGAAAAATAGCTACGTAAACAATCATGAAACTAGCATCACTCTGTTCCTATGGCTCATTACTGTGCCTCTGTATGCATTATAATATTGGAAACTCATTTGCAAATAATTCATTCACTGCCACCAAGAGTTCCATATTCTGATTGTCAGTTGTATATTTTCATGAGATTTTAAAAACAAGTACCATTCTTTAATGAAAACACACAAACGAGATACCATAAGCTATTTAAAATAGGAGTGATTATGCAAAGTGAAATAAATTACTTAGTACCAGAGATGTATGTTTTTGAATCCTGAATTTCTTGGGGAATTGTGGGAATGCAGAAATAAATGCAAAATGTGGACGTAGCAAAAAAAGGTAGCATTTTTGAAAGATGGATGACAGTAATTATCATGAGCAATGACTGACTACTGGTTTCCACTGTACCTCTCCATATTTCTTTCTCTTTTTTAGTTCCTCTTTTGAAACATTAACTCCAGACACTCAGTTGCAAAATGTTATCATCTTTAAATAGTCTAAAAGGCAAAGTCTTCACTAACTTTTCTGAAAACTTGCTTTATCTTCTGCATACCAGAGAGCACCTGTGAGTATGTACTTAGTTTATAACATTGATAATAGCTTATACTTTTAACTACCTCCTGGTAAAGAATAACTTACAGTATAGGATTGTTTTTTTCTTATACTTTAAGAATTGCTTTAAGTATTAGCTTTCATTAGTCCTATTGCTTATTCAAAAGAAGTGTTTGCATAAACAAAATGCTGAACAACTTTGTCCATAAATGAATAAGTCTACATAATTTTCTTTGGAAAATATATAGACTAACTGAAAGAAAACTAGAAGACTGAGTTAAGAGATGGAGATAAAAATAACTAAGTGCAGAAAACACTTTGTTGTGGTATAGAAGAGTATATGGAAAGGAATGAGTTGTAAAGCTGATATAAAATATAGGAGTAAGGTGTTTAGAAAGATAAGAAGATATTAAAGAAGAAACAAACAAATGAATATAAAGTGACACTTGCAAGGAGAGAAAACTAAATGAAGATAGGAAAATCACTTAAAATA
>WTSP01006078.1:31245-42371 GCA_025331215.1 Actenoides lindsayi
TAACTTCAGAAAGTGCAGTTAGTTAGAAGAACTGAGCTGAAAAGTAAAATTACTGAACAGAATTAGTTCTGTTCTCAATCAGACCAGGACAGTAGGAAATGGAAGAGTATTCTAAAAGAAGGAAAATGGAGAAAAAATAAGGCAATGTTCCCTCATCTACAGGTGCATATTGTCTAATCTCTCAAGAATATTGTAAAAACAGAAATTTCTTCATTTGGCTCAGAAATGGGCAATTTAAGCCTATTAGAGAGGGTTAATGCTCTTGTTCTAACTATTCCCTAACCGCAGAGTTTAACATGGCTAGGGAAATTGTTTTGAATTAAATAATTCCCCTGTCATCTGTACTGCTTGTTGCAGCATGGAGCTGTGAGTAAGTAGGTAATGTTGGAAACATCTCTCTGCTGAGCAGTGGAAAGGAATTTTAACTAGAAGCTGCTTTATATTTTCAGTGCTCAGATCCTGGGTGGGAATAGTTTGTTAAGTTTCCTCTGAAGCACTTAGCACACTTCTGAGTACTATAAACCAATTAATAATTATACATTAAAAATATGCAACTAAATTCCTTCTATGGATGTTTATAAGCTACCTTTTAAAATCAAACCTTGAATATTTTAATTTTATTTAGATCAGGCGTGAGATGCATCACAGATTCTCAAGTTGTCAATGATTATGTTTATTGGACTAACTTCTAAAACTAAGGAAGTAGTTTTCAAAATTTGCGTTCACTTCATCAAACCATGAGGACAGAATATAAATACAGTAAATGATACAGCAACAATTTATTGATTCAGATCTTATAGGTTAATTAATTCCAACAAGAAAAAGGCAAATGCAGAAGTCCAACATAAATTTTCCCCCCACCGCCCCTTCACTTTTTTCTCTAAGCTTGGCTGCCACAGGAGCTTAATGTAATAAAGAATTTTAAATACTATGAGATAATATCCATGCAGATAGTTTACTAGTTACCTCTTTCCTCACTCACCAGAGTTTCTAATACTCCCTGTATATTTCTAAGATGATGAAACAGTAGTTATTATCAGAAAGGCAGTGTGGCATGTCTTCTAGTTGAAAATTATTAGTGCTTATCTTCCTGATTTCTTCTGTCAGGAATAAACCAAGAACCAAATGTTACGGACTGCTTATAAGTATGACCCTTGTTTTTCCCTTAATTTAATATTACTTTGTTTTCAACAGCTCCCACAATTCATAGACCATATTTTTCAGAAATGTTCAAGAATCAAACACATTGTATTGGATCTGACTGGGATGGAGTTTTTTCTTCATACTAGTTTGTATGGTGTTATGTTTTAAATTTATGACAAAAACAGTGCTCATAGCAAACCAATGCTTTAGATATTGCTGAACAGTGTACAGCATCAAGTCCTTTTCTGTTTCTCATTCTCAGCAAATAGAATAAGGGTGAACAAGAGGAGGGTGTTTAGGATGTTAGCCATTTTTTGCTTGAAAGCTGGCTGGTCATGGGGCTACTCATGGGATCTAGTGAGTGATTGCATTACATCACTTCCTTTGTTTTGTCTTCTTTTTCTCCTTCTACTTCTTTGGTTATCACAAACTGCAATTTGATCACTGCTTGGTCAAATTGACTATTTTTACCTACGTTTCCTTTGCAGTCCTAATGCACTAGCTTACTCAGTTGCACTAGTCTGCATCATCAGAATCTTTCCTTGTGCCTTGATAAATCATTTAACTTTTCTTTCTTAAACACTGAGTAAGCTTGAGTTATGTTGAGTGTGCTCAGCTGGAGTAGATGATACTTTAGCCTTCTTGGAAAAGGAATAAGCATGTTTTTTCATGGCTGGTTTAACTGAACTCCTATTCAAACTATATTATGTGTGGCTGTGCTAAGGGTTCACTGATCCCATGCTCATATTAGTACCAGCAGAGCACTGTATAATGTTCATTTACATATCTTCTTGCATAAATCTGACTTGCATGTGTCTGCTCCTTGAATACAGTGAGAGTACAATGATTCTACTGGAAAAAGAAAATACTGTGCAGAAATATTCATGGCTGGCTGTCTGCAGAGATGTATATTAGCTAATAGACCTTTTCACCTACTGGAGTAAAAATGGGGGAAAAAGGGAATTTTTAGACACAATTTGGCTAAGTAGATATTATATGGTACTTCTCCCTCTATGTCAACGAGACAAGAGTCATCCACAATTGTCTCCTATTGTGATAAACTGTATTGCATTGAGGTGTGTTGTAGTTGTGAAGTGGTGCTTGCAATCCAGACAGCTATTATATTAGTGACTATTTGGAATGATAAATTTTCTGTATGTGGACACACATGGAGTTTCCATAATTTGTAGTCAGTTCATATAGCCTAGGTTTCCTGCATACTAAATAGATAACTGATTCCTCATAACTGATTTTTTTTTTTTATGCATTTACTGTAAAAATAGACAGGTGGACTATCTTCTAATAATGCAATGTTTCCTGTTGTATTTTGTTCTTGTGGTGGTTTTGTTTATTTCTATGGTTTTGTAATTATGTTGTGTTCAGGATATATATTTTTTGAAAGACTTACCATTACTTCTGAACTTAATACATTGTCTTAGAGTATAAGGTGAAAATAAGGTGAAAAGCATGCCATGTTCCAGTAGTTTGCAGTATCATTAAACGTACAAGCTATTGAAAAAGAAGATAGGAAAGAAAAAAGAATGGAATTAAATTAGAAACAAAATAACAAATTACATTGTCTGGCATTATAATCTATTTCCTAGACTCTGCAGTTATGCACAGCCAGTCTCCTACACCTATGCTATTAAACATTGTTTAAAAACTGAAGTGTTTTTAAAAATGAAGAATTAAAATTCTTATAATATATACACATTGTTTTCAAAATTCTATAAAACATACAGAAAAGTACACTGAAACATGTAAGTGTGGTGGTTACAGTAGCTGCAATGTTTGCATATCACTGGAGAAATACTATTAAGAAAATTCTTGCCTTTTGATAACTCTATATTGGAATTTTCTATATTTGCAGATTGTTCTTAGAGCTGTAAATAAGGTACTGAATATCACAGACTAGACAAAAATGGAATAATGTCTATTAAATATAACATGTATTTATAATTTCTTCATTTTTGCATTGTTTCTTAATATTTTTGATCTCTAAATTAACTATGATACCATAATGATACTTGAGTGTTCCTTGTGTTGGTGAAAAAATTCTCTGTAAATTTATTCCATTATTTCCCCCCTACACCCCTACCTTCCCCATATTTTAAGCAGAACAAGAATCTGTCATTCAAAGTAAGGTTTGGTAGTTTTCCTTCAGTATAATTTGGGTGTTCAGCAGACTTAGGGCTTTTTTCCCATTGGTGATTGTGTTCCAGTTTTTTCAGTCAGCAGTTTTATTGTCTCTGTCTGTGTTTATTCAGTTTTCAAGACAGAGATTTTGTTCTTCCATATCTAGGGCACCTCTGATACCTCCTTGCACCTCTGCAGTTATAATACTTATCTTCCCTAATTTATTGTCTGTCCATTTTAATCTCCAACATGGTAAAATTTGAGTGCAAAATAATTGTAGAATTAATACTAAATTCTGTGACAATTTATTGCTTGCCTATCTGGGAAGTAAGGAACTTACCCTGAACATTTCCTCTTTCCTGTGGAAAAAAAAATATATACCTTTGTAAAAGATTTTATCAGTGATACTCAAAACACTCACTGAAGGCACTGGTAGCTCAGCACCTTAATCAACACATCTAACACTATAAGGATTTTGTTCAATACAGGCAAATTCTAGGACTTTCTACAGGCTTTCCAAGAGTTTCATGGGGTTGCCAGAGAGAGTAAGGCAACCAGTAGTGCAGCAGCTAATAAAGTTGTATATACTAATAAATTATGTTTTGTGAGTTCCTTATGATAAGAAGATATTAAACAGAATTATCCGTGTAAGTGATTAATGTGGGGGAGATCATATATGAATAACATAATTTACTGTAAGTGTGAGCAGCAAACCTCAGGCTTTACATGTAACTCAAGACTGATGCATAATGTAGTGTAAGTATTGGCTGATGTATAACTGACCACAAATTTTGATTTATAACTTCATTGTTACTGGACACAATTCACAATTTTTTTTTTGTGGATGCCAGTCTCAACTCAGTTTTTTAGCTACAATAGCATGTCCTACCTAAAAGTAGTAACATTTCAGGAAGTGGACTCAAGTCAAGGGTTTTTATTACTAATTTTTTTTCTTTTTATCTTATAGAAACTGTGTTTTAAGTGATGGGACTTAAGCACTGGCTGCTATCCCCATTATCATTCTTAACAATGAAAACAGTGGTGGGATTTTATGAAAATAGTCTTCCACAGCTGTATCATTTGAAAATTGTAATGGCAATACTTTCCACAAAATGAGGTTTTGATCCAAACACTCAGTTGGTATGAATGACGACAGCTCACTGAAGAAGAAAACCTAGCTTCAGTGACTTTGAAGTTTTCTCTTTACCTGGTTAGAATTACGGGTTAGACTGCCTCTCTGAACGGAAAGTCATGTGAGATACTTATTACAGGACTGAAATGCTTTTTAACAGTGAGTTGTACAGTTAGCAGATCTTTCTGTAGGAAATGAAAGGATATGAAAGAAGAAACAGTTACATGAAACTGCTTGTGACCAATTCTCTTTTCTCCTAGTGAATCAGTTTACACATAGTTATTCAGAAACTACTGTGCTCATAGCTCACACTTATTCCTGATGCCAGGAATGTTTGAACCTGACCGTGTTCTCCAGACAAATAATAGGGATATTAGGTACTTCTTGAAAGTTATTACAACTCTGTCTAGACAGGTGCTTACCCATGAAGTAATAAGCTGCCACTTTAAAGTCAAAGAGATTCCGCATCTTTTGAAGGTTAAGCAGGTGGCGAGGTGCCTGTGACATCTAGAGCATTATGAGTTCTTGTTCTCACTACTTAAGCTGCCTTTTCAGATTGAGACAGTTATGCAAAATTTCCTTTGAACACAACCAAGTTAAGAAGGATGTATTCCTGAAATTAAGACCTTATGATATACATTTCTCCACTTCCAGGAAGAAAACATTTTTAACAGAAATATATTTTAAATTTCCATTGGCCTTCTATTTGCAGTTTACTGCTACAATGTTATTAATGAAGTACGGCAAAAGAACAGATCAAATAAAAATGAGATGGAGGCGTAGAGTCCATAGTAGTTTTCTTGGACTCTATCCCTTTAATTCAAAAAGGTATAAAAGTATATGAGGTTATGCTTTGCTCATCAAATTGTTCTATTCTAAATTTGCTTTGTTATGAACATGAGAATGCCTCAAGAAAAAGTAAGTTTCAGCTAATTAACTGCTCATATTTTGTTGTATACACTTCCTGTCTAGTCAATGGGAGAACATAAATACATTTACAAGGATACTTTTCTGTCTCATTCTAACAAAGATCTAAAATCAGTTTACCTATGACCTAAGACCACTCTCTTCTCCATTAACTATATAGCAGATACTTGAAATAAGCTGAGATAAATCCAAACCAAGATACCAATATTGTATTTTTAGATCTTAAATTTTTAACACAGAGCACATATCACATTTTAAACCCCCAGATATTTAATGCATAGACTTAAAGCTAAATTGACTTCCAAGCATATTGCATGCCAGAAAATGGACCACTGATGTGTGCTAATAGGTTCCCTATTATGTTAGTATGGGATTTGTTGCTCTGACATGATACATTGGCTTAATTACTTGCATTTGTCCCTCAGATTTCTCCGTGAACAAAACAAATAAAATAAATAAAGCTTAGAATTTTTTAAAATATATTTTATGTTTTACTTACAGATTTTGATTTTATCTATTGAGTCAAATTCATCCATCAGCTAATCAATCTTGCATTACCATTGTATAAGGCTTTGTAGAGTGGTCTGTGTGTAATTATTTACACTTTATAGAACAGCAAATAAAAGGTTCCTGTGGCCAGCTAAATATTTCTATGTGTATGTTTGGTGTATCAGGAGTTTGGTATTTTGCATTTACAGCTAAATATTTATATACATACTTCTTTATACTAACTGAACTTTAAAACCTTTTTGTTTGGTTCACATTATAAAAATAAATAAATATGATGAGAACATGTTAATTAAGCCTTGAAAAGACCATCTTTTCTGATGTAGATGTGTGAGTTTGAAATTGTACTAAGCATACATGGTATATTTTTATTTGAAGAAAAAATATCTTTGAATTTAAAAAAAAATGAGTATGTCCATCATTAATTTGGAATAATTCAATCCCAGGCATAAATTTTACAGGCAAACCTGTGGCAATCATGTGGCTGAGTTATAAACCTCTGAATCAGGATCTTAATGGATATGCTATTTCAATCCAAAATGTAGGAAAAAAAAAATTGCTTCTGTAGCTATTTAAATCAAATAACCTTTTAAGTTAAAGGAATGAAGAACATCCAGCTCTAAAACATTCTCATAAAGGAACAGGAAAGGTATGTTGCAGAAGGTCCCAGTAATGAATTTAAATTTCAGCCTTTCTTTCAGTCACATATACACATATGCTTGCATACACAGTTCCTAGCATTAATTATTGTACTTATATTCTGAAGAACTGTGTCTCTAAAGCTATTGATCAGAAGACTTTCTGAAATTAAACTGCCAGATATCACTGTGGTTTTGATATGTTATTGATTTTCTTTGGAATGTTTTTGGGAAAAAAAAAGTGACAGAGCTGTAGGACAAATGGAAGGTCTCAGTTTTATTTAGTAGACAACTTGATTATGCAGTAGCTGACCACAATATTTTTGTGTCTTTCCCCAACTTTCCTTTGAGAATTGTTTCTAAAATGATGGTATTTTTAGGGGTTTAAAGTGTCCTTCTGAATCATCAAATCGTTATTGATCTAATTCACAAGTTTCTGAGCCCCTCATGTGGCAAAACATTCACTTCCTGCTTTAAGGCATTTTTGACTTTGCTTTACATCCTTCAGAGACCAGTATGTGTGTGGAAAGAACATCCAACACATCACAGCCCTGCTTCTTCTTGTAGGAATTGTTTAATTCACAACCCTGATACTGAATTAAATCTCACCCACCTTTATAAAAAGATAAAGAATTTGCCTTTTTTTTTTTTTCACAACCTACTAAAAATTAGTCAAAAGGGTGATATTAAATATAAAGTTTTTACTACAACTTAAAGGTTCTAGCAGATATATGGGTAGTAGAAACTTTTGAAATGTGATTTTTAGTTTTCTTTCTGTGAGCATCTATCTTCTGTGGTACTTCATTGTCATAACTAATGGTTAGTGCTTCAAAAGTTTTCCCTTGAATTACCACCATATAAAGAATTTTGTCACAATTTGGAAGGTTCTGGATGTATTCTTTAGTTTAAAGAATTCTGACATAGTTGAATAAATTACTGTACTTTGAAAGGAAAAAAATGAAATCCACATGGTTAATACTTAAAATTCTTTCTTCAAAAGGCTGTGTTATTTTGAGAATAAATAACAGCTGTGTCTGCTTTATTGGTATCACAACCCACAGAAGTGCTTTTACTTTCCAGACCAATTTTGAGCTTTGTCAAAACTGCAGTTTCTTTTTGATTGGTAGATAAGTCATTGCTTGTTGATAAAACCATGAAGTACTAATCTTTCAAACTGAAAGATTGTACGCAACAGTGGAATGTAGTAGAATCCTCTGATTCAGACATCAGAAGTGGTGATAGGCCTACACATATAATAAAATCTTAGATATTTCAGTTTCTGGTAGTGGTGAAAATTGCATTGTTTTCAGTATTTGTTATCTGGATGTATGTGACAGGGGTTCATACTTTCTGAGTGCTTACAGGGACAGAAGTAGCTAATGGAAAGGTTTCTAGATGGGAAGGATTGCCTTAAGTCTGTCTAAACTGGTCTTTCATCTTCCACAGGCACAAAAACCCACTACATCTTGAACTTTTCCACCCACAGATCCCCACGTAAAGACTTAGGAAAACTTAAAGTGATAGCAGGGTTGTGGTCAAAGAGAGGTTTTAATATCCCTGAAGATAAACTTAACCTCTGCCTTGGTAACTGCCACAGCACACATCTGACCACATATGAAAATCATAATACACAAAAAGCAGGGAAAAAAAAAATTGAATAAGTATAGTACAATTCTGCAAAAGAACTTGAAGTAGTACATGTGGTTATAATATCTCCCCCCCCCCTTGCATGCTGAAAGCCTTTGTTTTAAGTATCTGTTCCTGTGCACAGAGAGGCAGGTTTTTTTGTTATTTGGCTTTGCTTCTTGCTCTCATGGTAGGTACTTACATACTGTGCTGTCTCCTGGAGCCTTCCTATTTTGTTTTTTATTTTTCATTAGTTCAAAGTGACTGATCAATCTGTCTTATTAGCATAATGTTTTCCTCATTGTAAATAGTGATTTGAAGACAAATCAAGAATACTAAGTAGCTATCCAGTGAAATCACCTAGCAAATCAGAAATAGCTTAGTCAAAATGCTTTCTCTGATTATGGTACATGAAGTGTCTGAATGTACTTACAAATTCAAACTTTGAGTTTACAGAGCTAGTTGTATATATATGTTCTGTATATAGAGGTGTCTTTCTTACAAACTAAACATATAAAAGATTATCTTGGGCTACTTTACCTCTTCCCACTCTACACAATACAGTTTTATGAACTAATGTCAGATATCTATTTTCATACATAAATTTAGATGCATCTAAGCACCTTGTAGAACCAGACCAGATTTAGAATTTTAGAGGTCATTAAAATTATTTCATTATATAAAACCTCTTAAACCAATTAGCCTTTGTATATTTTCATTCCTTTCCATGATGGATGTCACTGACAATATTTTTACAATGTTAGAAATGTGGACCATATTAAGAGTATACAAAGTCACTTCTGAAGCTATAGCTGAATCTTTAAATATCCATCCTGCATCAAAACTGTGATTATTTATGTAAAGAGAAGATGTCTCATGATCCACTTGAGTTGAAATTGGTTAAGCGCAAAACAAAGAGATCAAAAAGGTGGATAAGTGCAACAAAGGGAGATGGACCATAAGAGGAGTTTACACCAGCTTTTATCTTGGTGGCCAAGCTATTAATAAAGTCAATACTGTGAAGAAGCTAAGTTCAAATTGTATGCAATGAAGGTCCATTCTAAATAGAAAAAAAGAATTTAGCTACTGTTCATGACTCAGAACAGACCATATAAAACAAAAATAAATCTAATATTTAAAGTGAAATCTGAAATTTAAACCAAACCAAAACCAATTTCCCTTGCAAATACTCGCTCTTCCCCTAATACTCAGACTTCACCAGAAAACTGTAAAAGAGCATTGGTTTACAAATAAAGAATAACCTGAAATTTTGGAGGACTTGTAATCAGCAGAACTGCATTTACTGTAGGATAACTATAACATTAGGTCAAATAAAATTTGTAGGAGTATATAAAAGAGAGGTTGCTATTATTGCAAGACAAAATAGTTGATAAAACAAGCTTATTGACATTGAAGATATATTTAGGGAGATATTTATACAGAAATAAGAAAGGTTAGATGGAAAGTATGCTATCATATATAAAAGTGCACAAGATTTTATGTAATGACACTGTGACTCTAAAATAGTATTAAAGTCAGTTTAGCTTAATACTCAGATATACTGAATAGATATAACAGGTCATATATATAACATTGGATAATTCAGTGATTCAATTAGTTGTTTTATACATGTGTGCTTTCAATATTTTTTTTTTTTATTATTTTGTAAATATTTGGTAGGAATGTCAGGGCAGTTTATTGACACACAATGCAAAATATAAATTTCCCACTGCTGTCTTGGGAAAAAACCCAACCCATCCTCCTGCAGAAACACCCCAACTCCCTCCCTCTTCAATGATTTGTTTCTTTGATATATGAGAAGTGATCAAGCTCTCCTTAATTACAAGAGTGCAAGCTTCATTTACCTGCATTTATTCTCAATGGACCTTGCCATGCATAATGTAATTGGATAAAATGGTGTTATAGAAATGCATAATCTTCTTCAAAAACAGAAGTCAAAATTTTGTTTTAATCAGTTGCAGATCTATTCCTTTCACTTGAAATGAAAATAACACTTTCTGTTGTGGAAGGGTAGCACAAATGTAGATGACCTAAATATAATTAATGAACACCGAAGTGAAGAAGGATGATTAAAGATGAAGATTGTTGATGACAGATAACATTTGTTACAGGTTAATAATCTTCCATTGATTGGGTTATTGATGCTATTCCCCAGATGTGAGCATGACAATTTACGGGGAAATTAATATTTATTTGTTTCCATTCTTAAATAGTAGTGTGTCATGACATAACAAAAAAAGAGTTTGATATGACACCTTAGTAATTTAGTTACAGCTCCATTCCTACAAATCAGTCAACTAATTAATCTTCTACCTAGGAGACATTACTAGTGACATTAATAAAACAAGGGAACAATAATCATTTTTATATAAGAAAAAGAGAGTACCTCTTTTAGGGGGGATTAATACTTTGGCAGAAATATAGAGAAATAGAATTCTGCTATCAGTGTATCAAATATCTCATTAATGGATATTGTTACCATAAGACAGATGCACAGATGCAGGAACTGAACCTGGAAAAATGTATACTAAATTTATAAGTGTTAGAACAATAAGATTTGTCGAAAGTTTGCTACTTTGTATGCAGCATGTACTGCATTCAGTATAATTGGGTTTTCATGGATTTGGAGACATATTCTACAGATAGGAGTGCATCTGTTTTCCCCAAGACACACATTATTCTGATTAAATATTTGAAATTAAGATGGAGTGATCTCATGTGTTAGTTTTGATTATGCTGGTTGGTTCAATGAAAAAAAAAATTGGCAATCTCTTGTGAGTGTTTCAAAAATCTGAAGTGGCATGACTTTGTGATTAAAATTGTTTAATTAGCATTTCCTGAAATACTAGGGATTAACCAAAGAACAGAATTACTTTAAGAATTATCTGAAAGTTTTACTTTAAAAAAAGTGGGGGTTTACATTTCTGGTTTCCTTCCCCACCCACCCCCCCCCCCACCCCCCACCCACACGCCCCCAAATCACCACCAGCATCACC
>WTSP01006078.1:44660-64186 GCA_025331215.1 Actenoides lindsayi
CCCGAGATATTAAAACTATGCCTCTTTAGTACAATAAGGAATATTTTCATTCTGAGAATGACACTTCATTATTATTAAAAAATATAATCCATGGGATACACTTGAAAATAATTAAAAGAAAAAGAATTAATAAGTGTGTGTGTGGAGAGGTTATTATTTTTTAATAGTAACTGGGAAAAATCATTATATACATTGGGGAGAGATTTAAAGATATCTTAAATAATTAAAACCCTCACTATAAGCATACTAAATGTATATTTTTGGAAGTAAAGGTTTGTCTTGGAAAGCTAATATGTAAGTTTCATAAGCTTTTTGAACAAGTGACTTCCTTAATGTTTCCTGACTATTGTGTGTAAAATGTAGGAAAAATTACAGTAAAATGGAACAGTATAGAAAATTGGATGATCTTTAATTTTCTTAAGTAAGAATATACTTACTCATTTTCTCCAGTGACCTCATTACCCAAGACTGTGAGTAGGTTAGTCACTGAGAATTTACCCTAAAGTCTATAGTTGATTTTTAATTTCTTTTTCCTGTCTATTAATCTCCACTAAATAGAATTCTCTTCAGAAGCTGAGGACCTATTCTACTCTTCCAGCTAAACCCTTGAACATCGCTCTAGAGCTCACTAGCCTGCTCTTTATTTTCTCTAATGTGACCTTGAATTCATTAAAGGGAACCATTCATTCATAATGACACCTTCAAGTTTTAGATCTTCCAAAGATTCCCCAGCCACATATAACTTCATATAACCTATGAGGTCACTGTCAGTCAGGAGGAAAAGTTGACATTTGGGAAAAATAAATGAGAAAAATGACAAATCAATAGGCTAACATTAGATGTCTATAAAAGGCATTTGTTGTGATTAAAGAAAAAAGCTGTATGGTATTTATACACTGAGGACATATATAACAAAGAGTGCCATGGTTAATTCCCTCTTTCACTGTCACTGCAAAGACAGAATTTCATATGTGTACGATTATTTTCTCTCTTGAGCAATTATGTCTTTTGCAATGATAGCAGCTACCAAACCTCACCTCAGTCAGTGATATTTTTATGTTTCTAAGTGTTTGGAGTTTTAGGTGGTTTGGTGTTTAGGGGTTTTTCTTTGCTGTTTCTCTCATAATCTATGGTATAGGAGAAATCTTTAGGATTTTGTTACTTTTTTCCTCCTTGAGAATCAGCTTTATTAAAATATTGTTCTTCTACCTGAGGCTGTATATCTCCTCTTGTGTCTTATGCAAAGTGAAATGCAAAGTGAAAGCTGACACTCATTTTCAAAGCAGCTCGTCCAAATCACACTGAGAGACCCAGCCCAGAGGGGACTCCTGGAAAACAACAGGAAGGAGATGGATACATAGAACAGCATGGCAGCAACGAACTGTTCATGGTTATGCTTTTTCATAGAAGCCAATCACAAAGAAGTAGGGATTGTTTTATGAAGCAAAAAATATCATAAAATTGTGCAGATTGTGTGCACTTTCTACATATTCTATATACAGTCATAGAATCACAGAATCACAGAATCACATAGTGATAGGGTTTGGAAGGGACCTCTGGAGATCATCTAGTCCAACCCCCTTGTCAAAGTAGGTTCACCTAGAGCAGGTTGCACGGGAATATGACCAGGCAGTTTGTGAAAGTCTCCAGAGAAGGAGAATCCGCAACCTCTCTGGCAGCTGGTTCCTGTGCTCCATCACCCTCACAGTAAAAAGATTTATCCTGATGTTGAGGTGGAACTTCCCATATTCCAGTTTGTGTCCTTTGTCACTTGTCCTATCACTGAGCATCGTTGATGGGAGACTAGCCCCATCCCCTTGACACACACCCTTCAAGTATTTATAAACATTGATAACATCCTCTCTCAGTCCTCTCTTCTCCGGGCTAAACAGCTCCTGGGCTCTCAGCCTTTTCTCATAAGTCCCTTAATCATGCTCATAGCCCTCCATTGGACTCTCTCAAGTAGTTCCCTGTCTGTCTTGAAATGAGGAGTCTAGAACTGAACACAGTACTCCAGATGTGGCCTCACTGGGACAGTGAATGGAGGAAGGTGATGTTCCCTTAACCTGCTGGTCACACTGTTCGTAATGCACCCCAGGATACCACTGCCCTTCTTAGCCACAAGAGCATATTGTTAGCTCATGGTTAACTTGTCCACCAGAACTCCAAGGTCCTTCTCCATGGACCTCCTTTCCATCAGGTCAACCCCTAACTTGGACTGGTGCATGCAGTTATTCCTCCCCAGGTGCAGGACTCTACAGTTGTCCTTGTTGAACAAGGTTCCTCTTGTTGTCATTGTTGTCCTCGTTGAATAGGTTCCACTTTGCCCAACTCTCCAGGTTGCCCAGGTCTCACTGAATGGCAGCACAGCTTTTCAGGTATCAGCCAATCATCTGAGTTCTGTATCATCAGCAAACTTTCTGAGAGTACACTCTGTCACTTCAGGTAGGTCATTGATAGGTATGTTGAACAAGACGTAACCCAGCACTGACCCCTGAGGAACACCACTAGTAACAGGCCTTCAACTAGACTGTGCCACTGATCACAACCCTCTGAGCTCTGTCGTTCAGACAGGTCTTAATCCATCTCACAGACCACTTATCTAACCCACACTTCCTGAGCTTACCTATGAGGATACTATGGGAGACAGTGTCAAAAGCCTTGCTGAAGACAAGGTAGACAACATCCATTGCTCTCCCTTCATCTACCCAGCTTGTCATGCAGTCACAGAAGGCCATCAGATTACTTAAACTTAATTTCCCCTAGGTGAGTCAATGCTGACTACTACTGATAACTTTCTTTTCCTCCATGTGCTTAGAGATGACCTCCAGAATGAGCTGCTCCATCACCTTTCCAGGGATGGAGTTGAGGCTGACTGACCTGTAATTTCCGGTCCTCCTTCTTACCCTTTAAGAAGACTGGAGTGACACTGTCTTTCCTCCAGTCACCATGCACCTCTCTCATTCATGTTTTAGAAAGAAAATCAGGAGGCATAACATTTGGACTTTTTAAGTCACTAAAATAAGCTGTATTGCCTTCCCATTTTTGGACCTGTATAGAGAAAATTGTATTTCTATGGCTTTGGTGAAAATCAAAGATTTACCTTCTCTGAGTGGAAAAAGAATACTGCTAAGTCGAGGAAGCGCTCTTTTTCTTCTTTTACAAGTTCTCTCTGTCTCTGTGGTAAGTTTTACAGCGTGAGTAGAGTTTTAGACATCTGTGGAAATCTGCACATGGTAAAGATTCAAAGAGTTTTTGTGGATACATTACTCTTTACTCTTATTCAAATGCTAGAAAACAAATATGAAAATTGACACTTTTTCTGTCTTGTTTTCAGATGTCTAAAATGAAGGAGAACAGAAGATAGAATAGGCTGTTAGAAGAAATTGAATGAAGGTATGTGGCTGTTCATGCCATGATAGATGAACACCTTAAAAACCAGTTTATTTTCTTATTTAAAAGAAACTTTTTGGAATCAGCTTTTTTATCCTTTGTCTATATCTACCTATAACATATTTTATATTTAATTCTTCATGTCTATTCAGTGTCAAGTCTTATTTCATATTCAAGACTTTCAAATATTCTATTGCCTTTGCTGAATTATTTGGCTGCTCTCATCTTTCAATAGGCTCATCTGAATACGTGACATTTGGGAAATATTTTAGAAAAATCTACAATGGTAAAATTTCCAATTCTTTATTCCATACCTGGATAATTTGAACTAATATTTTAACTTCTAAGTACTTAGAATTAAAGCAAAAAATAAGTCAGACTTAAAGTTTTCTCAATATTTCATAATCACTGTGCAACACATAGTTCAGTCCACAGTTCAGAAGAAGGTATCCAACTATCTAAGCTTTTGTTATTAACCTAATCATGAAAAAGCTATGAATAGTACAGCTTCCTGCTGAGACAGAAAAAAAGTACAAAATGATCATAAGCTTTCATAAGAAAACCTAAAAGTTGCTGATATTCAACTACAGAGAAAAATTTGAAGCTAAAGCCAATGTGCAAGGAAGTGTGTATTGCACTAGAGAAATCCAACCAAATTTCAGTGTTCAGAGGACTCAGTGAGATGTAAAAGACATAATTTCCATTGGTTTACTTTGATGCTGAATAGAAGCTTGTATTTCTGCCACATCTCATCTAAGAATCCTAAACACTAAGGAAATTAATGTTACTGCAGGTGCATGGTTCTTCTGTCTCAGTTTGACTGGAGAGCTTGGGTATGAGGAGAAAATTTTGGTGTCACTAATATGACATTTTAAAGAAAATGGTCTGTTCAAAGCTCCTGAGAACTCTGGTTTCTAATGCAGCACTTAATTTTATTCCAAAATACTATACTTGCATAGTGGACCTATTTAATAATTGTTATTACACAACTCAGTGTTGGAATTAGCAATATAGTGCCACATCAATGTTACTGTTCTTTTGCAGGTTTTTATTTCCTCCTGCAAGGGAAGGCATGACTGGTCATTTAGATGATATCGGTTTTATCCTCTCTTGGATCAGTGACTTAACCATAGGATTTCATTTTAAATAGGATTTACTGGTCTACAACTGCCAACAATAAGATGACCTGGTAATATTCAGATTTTAAAGTTTAATTGCAATAGATCAATCACTGCAAAATTCAAAGAGCATTATTAAGCAAGTTGTACATTCTAGAACTTGAGGCAATATAGGCTTAATTGTCAGGAAAACAGTGGTAAAGGAAAGTGCTTTAATCTTCCTGTCCTCTGTGACATATGTCAAGATTCCAAATATGCAACATGATATCACAGCTGCAGGAAGAGAATCCAATTTACCCAAGGAGACGCTGCAAAGTGACCCAGTGGAGCTTTTGTGGTAATTTTTTTTTGTTTTGGTGTGGGTTTTTGTCTGTTTTTGTTGTGGTTTTCTTTTCTTTTCTTCTCTTTTCTTTTCTTTTCTTTTCTTTTCTTTTCTTTTCTTTTCTTTTCTTTTCTTTTCTTTTCTTTTTTTTTTATTATTATTATTTTAAAGTTGCTAAAGCCAGTAATATTTAAAAGTGCAGTACCCAAATTTTCTTCCAAATCGTGACTGCAAAGTCTGAAGATATTTACTAATGTTAATTCTTTTATTTTTCTCATGCTTAGATAATTGAGTGTTTCAGAATATTAGTGCTTTTTGAAAGTTCATAATAATGAATTTGTAATGTTGAATTAAGGTTGAATTGATGTCAGTATTAGAAAAGAAAATGCTGTATTTCTTACAATGAATCACATCTCTCGCACATGTGAATCTTGTGACGTGTGCCTAAGCAAACTTTCAAACTAAGTATTCTCCATATATGCATCAAACAAAGCTAGACTCAATTAGTAAGAACAGATGAAAGTTTTAAAAATATTGACTCTGGGAATATTTTTTTTTATGGAGTCTTGAATAGGGAAAAAATCTGAGAATGAAACATGATGATATTTTAATCAAATTTTTCTTTGTTTACTTTTGCTTTATTTTCTTCTCTTCATGACACCTGGGATTATCCATTGTACATCAAACAAGTGTTATGGTTTTCTAAGGTAAAATCCCATGAATGACATCCCCACAAAATGAAAATAAGCCAGAAAGATTCTTGGGTAAAAAAAAAAATAAATTATACAGAGTGGTTTATAAGTCTTATGCAATCAAATACAGGAGTCTGAAAAATTTTCCAGTCTACCAACAAAGTTTTAACTGCTCTAATATGTTGACTTTTTGGGTATAACTCTAAAGAATACTGGAAAAAAGTTCAGAAGAAAGTAATATTAATTATCAGTAATATAGAACAACTTATGTCTAGGTATACTTGAAAAAACAAAGGTCTTACTATGCTAAAGGAAAGATAACTAAAGTTATGACTTTATCATCACTAGAATTCAGTTAACAGGCTGCATTAATATTCTAAAATATTTTGCACAAACATATTAGTCACTTCAATATGCACTAAATCCAAAACAGAGTGGATGAAGGCTGGAGCAGGCAAAATGTAAACCAGAACCCTACTCTTAATACTAAATCTGCTATTTCAAGTTCATAGGTATAAAATTCAGTGGTCTTTTGATAGTTTTGTTTTCTTAACTAAGAACCCATGCAATCACTGTATGAACACTTTTAGTCATAGAATAGAATATCTCTAATAACTCACAACAACTCTAGAATTCAGATGAGACTGACGTACAGTATCTATGGAATTGGTTTAATCTGGCCTATTTGTCTTCACACTGAACTGGATTTACATCATCAATTACATCTAAGAAACAGCTTAAGAAGACAGTATTTCAGATTGTTGATGAATTCTTCTCAGATGAAATGGGACATATGACATAAGTATTTTTAGTCCCCTGAGAATGGTTTAAATGAAACAGTTCAAACTGCTTTGACTATAGTTGTAGGCTAACTAGAATCACTTGTAGAAGAATACATGTTCTCAGCTTCTCAGGAGGACAAACTGCTAGTAAGTGTTATCTTTTTAAACTGTTCTTAAAAGGAATTCAGTTAGGTCTTCTGGGTTATGAAGAAGGGTGAATTCAAAGGTGAGAAGTTTGTATACAGCAGTGGTACACAGATGAAATGTTCCTAAGTGCTACAGTCAGAATGGGCAAACCATGATACCCACTGTGGGAATGACAATTATGTTTTAGTTACAATGCTTGATTTTAGGATCAAGAATTTACCAAGGCTGTTATAAGGCTTGAAAGGAAATGTAATAAAAACCTCCAGGCATGTATAACATTTTAACAATAAATAAATATGTATGTTTCTTTTCATACATATTTGTCAAGAAATAATGGGTATTTGTTTCAGCAAGAGAGAAATATGATTCCTGACTTTTCAAGTGGAAGATCTTTGTCTCTGTGAGGATTCTTCCTCTTGTTGTATACTTCAAAACTGTATAATGTGACAATGGGTAAAGCTTTCAAAGGCTCTATATCTATGAAGGCAATGTGGCAGACAGCATGTTGTATAGAGATATGTAACTTGATGATCTCATAGATCATGTGTAGTGTTGTAAATGCTGAATGGAATTCCTGTAACTTGAGGTAAAGACAATGATGTATCAACTGACAAGGTTGTCCCTGCATGACAGTGCATTGAAGATGTAATATGGAGGCCATAGAAATGAAGTCAGTTCGCATGTAATCTAACCTAGGTTACTGTTATGGAAGGTGTTCTAAAGAATATCTTGTTATGTCAGTGTAGATGTAATTGGTCTTGCCCAAGAGAGTGTGTTAACCCTTAACACCAGCTACTTATTAGAGAAGCTTTGAACAATTATTTATCATGGGTGAGTCACTGAAGACATAAAAAGCTGAAAGGACATTTGCACAAGATCTGTATTATCATTTAAACAGTAAATACACATTTTTTCACAGCACATTGCACTTGAATTAGTAAAAAACTTGTATCAACTTACTTGCCTAAACAGGATGCAATAGTCCATTTTTCTCTGGAAATGTGGATTTAGGTATTTATACTTAAATTTTATCCACATATTGTGAAACTACAGTTTGAATTGACTTCCCACAAAATCACAGATTAAAACAAACAAAATAACAAACAAAAAACCTTAAAGTGAGCACAATATACTTTTCTGACTCAGTGTATTATCTTTACACTACTAAATGGAATTTAAACTAGAATAATTTAAATGAACTTTAATATTACTTTAAGAGCCCAAGTAGAGCTTGGGAAAATATTCTTTTGACAGTAATTTTTAAGCTCAAACTATGTATTAGTTTCTTAGAATTAATGTACTTGAGTAAGAAATCTATTCCAGCTGAGTGGGCTTTTTGAGCTTGTTTAGGCAGAACATGTTTGCAATAAAGTTAGAACCCCTCTTCTCCTCAACAATCAGATTTGTAACAGTAAAGTTAATGTAAACCTAACTCTAAACTAATGATGTGTCTGCATAAAGTATTTTAAATGGTGTTATACACTGTGTCTGTTGTTTGAAAGTGATTATTTGAATTATGGGTCATTTCTGCAGCATAGAAGCTTGTAAAAAAGCACAAGAAGACCTAAACTCAAACCTGTTTTTGTTTTTTGACTCTGATCTAATCATTAATTAGGGTAGTTTGAAGTTTCAGTAGGGCACACAGAGACCATTTTAGAGAGTGTTTTAAATGCTATAATTAAATTGTAAGAGTAATATTCTCCAAAAAAATCTTAATGGAAAAAAAAAAAATTGCAATACCTATTTGGCCAACTGCCTTCTTGTTTTACCTCCCATTTTCACAGCTCTGACATGTAGCAGTGCATATTTTAACATAAAATAACAAGTTTGAAACTCTGACATGCTGTATATTTATTCTTGTGTGAAGTAAAACTCTTTTTTCTTTTTTTTTTTTTTTAATAGTACAGATGATTATATCTATTTTTTTTTCAAATGAAGTGTTTCTTTTAAAGTGCAAGGTTTATTTTCACACTTCTGATTGCCAGAGAAGCAGGAAACAGAGAACTGTACATCAGACATTTAAATCCAGACATTATGCAATCATGATAACAAGGATTAATAAAGATTAATTTAGCTCCCACTTAAAAGCCTTGGTGTTTCAGAAGTACAACTGTCTAGCTTGCAGAAGGGGAATAATTATAATTTCCTTTTCAAATGTGCCTCTTTGTTGCACAGTAGAGAGTTGTCCATGATTTGAAGATTATTTGTGCCAAACTATTCTCTAACAACTTATTCTTTAAGATGTGGCTGTTCAAATCAACTGACAGTTAAAAAAACCCGACAGATACCCTGAATAACTTATTGCTGTTTCTCTAAGTGCATGAAACAGATTTTATATAACTGCAATGCAGAGAAATAAAACTTTTCCTCATTACTCAAAACTGTAAAAGATACAGACATAATTTCCAAGAGCCTTAATTTTAACAGTTCAGTCCTTTTGAAGAAGATAGCTATTGTGTTCCATTAAAACCACTCTGGAAAACAAGATTTCTGTATAACTGGATACTCTGTGAGAGTGTAACAGGTGACCATAGAAATAACTTGTCATGAGACCTATGTATGCTTGCAAACAGGAACACAAGCTTTCAACTTAAAGTCCTCTGCATTATATCTTTCAACATCATTCCCTAGGATTAAATGCTGTTACATACTTCCCATTTAAAAAATATTACTGTAGTATGTGCTACTTACCTTCTCCCCAAAAGGACAGTAGCAATACTTATATTTTATTGAAAGCAGTTTTATAGAGATGGTCAGGTTTTTTTCTTTTTAAGAATAAGAATGAACGAGTGATCCCACTATCTGCTGGGATTTGAGGTTGACAATGATAAGAAGCAGCTGAAAAATGTGATTTGTTCAAACCATACACCTGAATCTAGAGTACATCACCTTCTATGGGACTGTAAGATATTCTGAGATCTTTTTTTCTTAGAAGTCAGGAACTCAGAATTGTGACTTCTGATCTGTCAAGGCTGTAGGATGGGCTAGTGTGGATTCAGAGAAATGCTATATTGAGGAATACTGACCTATTAAGTAAATATCTACCTACTTGCTTATAAAACTTAGACTCCTCAAAGGCTGATAAAAGTCCAAAGTGTTCACCCTGGCCTTATCCTTATTTTTGAGGAAGATCAAAGATACATGAAATTACTACCAGGTTCTGTGTTGACACTAGAGAAACTCAGTAACTGACTTGCCATAAATTGCCAGTAGTTTTAATTCCGTGATCAATACTGTTATCAGCATTGGATCACAGATTTAGGAAATTGAGGTAAAAAAAGAGGAGTCAAACCTCCTTTAGTGGTAAGAAAAGTCCCATGGAAAATCGAAGGGATGTCTTTTGGCTTATGCAATCATCTAGTACCTACAGAAGGCCATTGCAGAAGTTAGAGGCACAGCATGCTTCTCATCCTGTTTCCATCTCTTGATGGAACACATTAAGCATTTCAGACTGAACTCTTATTCCCAGATTTCTTGGCCTGCTGAAGAAATGCTTCTGAAAAAGAGTAAAGGGATGGACAGGTAGGCAATACTGAAAGTAGGTAAATAATGGAGTAGAATGTCCTTAAATAGTTTGGTTAAGTACATAACAGAATGTAAATATAATCAAATAGGAGCCACACTATCAATCTCCATTCTTTGAATGGTATGGTTTTTCCAAAAATAAAGATGTGGCTTTCATGTAGATGCACCCCATTTAAGTGGTAAATAACATTTGTGGTTATGAAGGAGCTGCAAGTGTCTGACAGAGGATGTCAGAGCACTGCCACTGCAAGTCCCAGGCACTTGAGCCTTAGACAACAACACTGGGACAGAACTTTTGGAGATAATGGTTAGTGAAAAGGCCCTGGACTCTCCTGGTTTTTGACTACTGTGTTGATCTATTTGTCATGGTTTAACCCCAGCTGGTAATTAAGCCCCATGCAACAACTCACTGAACCCCTCTCAGTGGGATGGGGGAGAGAACTGGAAGAGTAAAAATGAGAAAGCTTGAGATAAAGACAATTTAACAGGCAAAGCAAAAGCCACACACCCAAACCAGAACAAAGAATTCATTCACTATTTCCCATCAGCAGATAGGTGTTCAGACATCTCCAGGAAAACCAGGTTCTGTCATGTGTAATGGTCACTTAGGAAGACAAGTGACATAACTCTAAACATCCCCACTTCCTCCTTCTTCCTCTATCTTTATATGCTGTCTCATCTGTGTCTCATCCCACTGTCTTGTGTGACCGCAGCTTCCTCACTGGTGGGGCAGTGTGAGAAGCAGAAAAGGTCTTGTCTCTGTTCAAAGTGCTGCTCAGCAACAGCTAAAGCATCGCTGTGTTATCAACACCGTTTTCAGCAGAAATCCAAAGCATAGCCCCGTCCTAGCTGCTGTGAAGAAAATTAGCGCACTAATCCAAGGAACTGGAAAAGGATTCGTTGTTTGACTTTAAACTGATTTGTTCTGTCTAGTACTATCTCCTGCAAAGTACAGTTACAAGTAGCTTAGGTCAGAGATACCAAGAACATTGATTTCCTAAAATTTCTGCTGTTTGTGAGGAAATAAAGCTATGTACTTTATTAGTATGTTAGTAGCATGTTATCAGCTAGCCTTTTTGTCATATTTTTTTCCTTTCTAAACAGTCATATAAGACCATGTTATTTTTGTTAAGTGTTTGACATATAAAGGAAAATAATACCATGAATGCATCAGCAAAAAGGATATTAGGAACAGAAACTAAATGTATCAATAAATAAATTTAAAGAACATAACAAAATCCTACTCCACAAAGGAAAAATATGTATCAATGGTAGCAAGAGAATTAGAGCCAGGAGAAGGAAAACCGAAAAACAGAAGAACTGAAGACAGGATTGTATTGTAAAAGAACAGAAGGAAAAAGACTAGAAATTCACATTGCTAGGAAGAGTCAAATCCACATTACTAGAACCTTCATGTTAGGAAAAATTCACAGTCTGACCCTAAGTCTGATTCAGGAAACTGAACTTGACTGCTATCACCCAGGAACAAGCTGATGACACCTAAGATTGAAATGAATATAGCAGTGGGGAAAATGCTACCAAACTGCATTGGGATAACCACACTGTAAGAGGAAAAGTGTGAGTGTACTCAGCTATATAGAAGCTCTGGAGACTTGCAAGTAGCACAGAAAAGATTTTAAGTATTAAAAGCCAGCCCATATTAAAGCTTTGAAAACAGTTTAGGGATATTTGATTATTGGAAAGTAAGAATTAAAAAAAAACAAAAAAAAAAAACCAAACCAATTTTTTTTCAGAATGGGCTAAATCTCTGCTCCTGGGAAATAACTTCCTTGAATGATGGTTGGTATGAAAACACTGTCACTAAGGCAAGGCAGAAAGCAGGTGAGACAGACAGTGGTGAAGGTTTTTGAGGATTCTGAGTAAAAGGTGGATTATGCTAACATTCAAGATTTTATAAATTAACACAATGCATTGAAATTTAACAGTCCACAGTACAAGGACTACTAACAATTTTTGGTATAAGCTTGGGAGGAAGAAATTTTATATCCAGTTATCACAGAATGACTATGATATGCAGCTGAAAATGAATGTGTTTCCAAAATATATGATCTGAGTTGTGTCTACTAACAATAAGAATTATCAGTGATATTAAGACCCTGAGATTCTAAGACTCAGTCTTGAGGAAGAACTACCTCCATCTTTTTCCTGAAAGAGCAAACTAAAACCATTTCCTATTTCTGAAGTTATTTTGTATGAAAACAAAAATCTAATCTAAAATAAACTTGATGCATATGACAAGCTTAGTATGAAACTTGAAAACAAATGTGTCTCTGAACTTGTGTGGTCCCTTCGGAGTCCTTTCACTCATTCCATCTTTCCTGTTGAACATTTTTCAGTGATAGAGAGGGAAATTTATTTACGTAACATAGTATCTGTGATGGCAAAGGACTAAACTAGTTGATGCACTGAGTTCTTCCAACTTTCTCTGTTCTACACTTCATCTTGTGCTAAACAGGTAAATAGGTAATACAGCAAAACAGAGTTTAATCTCCTTTTCTCAAAACCCAGAGAATTCAAGGGATGACATTCATCTGATACTGTAGACACAAACTCTCATGCTTGGCTGGTGCTGAGTAGCAAAGGGTGAGACAGTCTCTAAATTAGTACTGTAATACACCTTAAGGAGAGTTGTTCTCAACAGAAATGGTGCATGGAGGAGCCAGACACTACCCAAGGCTGGCTGAGCTAGAGTCTGAGATGTGGCTATATTCTGGTGAGGAACAAAGATCTTAAACTAAATTTTGTGTGTAGGTAATGTTAGTGGGTAGAGATGTAATTAAGTCAAATGTGAGTCTTGTATGGCTATGACATCTTACAAAATATGATGTGGTGCTTATATATTCTATTTTTTTTTCATAGTTTGTCTTGAGTTTTATCTAATTTCCTGGATGTTCACTTGGTAAGTATTAGATATTATTATTCCAATTCTAGAGAAAAGCCTGTTGTTATTATAGGAAATGGGAATACTGGGAATGTAAGAAGTTCAAGGCAGGAAAGAAATGAAAAAATAGTCTGAGTCTGATCTAGTAAAAATACTTCGGGATTATTTCTGTTCCTGATCTGTAAACAGGCTTTTTCCATCTGTGTAGTCTGAAAACCTGGTTCATTTAATTCAGTTCAAAGAATCTAAATATTTCACTTTTCTGTTCAGTTTATACATTAATATGAAATTACATGAACTTGCGTGTGTGTGTGTATTTATATACAGTGTATATATAAATACAAACACAGACACACAAACATATATATGCACACAGATAAAACTAATACTTTATTTAAGTGAAGCATGTTCTATCCTTTAGTCCTTTTCCTGCATGGCTTCCAGATACTGCTCGAAAGTGGCACAGGTCTCCTGTAGTTCCTGTGTCCTATCAGACAGCCCCATGGGAATGCTACAGAGGGACATGTTAAATGCCACTGCATGTATGGCTAATCACATTAAATGCACTGTCAATGTCTTCAGTTAACAGAACTTTTTTTTCCCTTGATGTCACCTCTGGCCTCATTTTTGTTTACTAAAAGCAGCTTTTCAAATCTATATGGCTTTTTGTTATTTTTTGGTTTTGTTATTTTATATTTAATTTCCAGTGTCAATGTATTTTTATCTCCTGAGCCACAAGTATTTAGTATATTTAGTTCTATATTTGTGTGTGTGTACAAATCTATTTCTGTGGACTAATGACAGCTAACACCAGTGTGAATATTAATCCTTTTTCCCATGCTTGCGATCGTCTGATAGCAGAGACCATGGATAATGGTTTATATAACTTGACATTGTCTGTGTCATGAACAACTAAAAGATGTATATTCAAGGTTGTGTTTCAATAAGCCAGTAGCAGATAGCTAAAAGACCTGAAGTGCTCTAGTGTCAATGTTTTCACTACATGTTCCCCTACTTTTAATTTAATATGATGTTATGAATAGGCCATTTTTAAAATCCATGTTACAGTGAAAGATGGATACTTAAATGCTCTTACTTTTCACTAAAATTGTGAGCTTTTGCACACATCACCAAGAATATGGGTAGTCTAATTACATAATTTTAACATCTACTGAAGCTAATGAAAAAATGCTTTACTGAATTTCTAAAGACAAAGGTTGTATGGCCAAAGGACAGAACAGACAAGGTTTCAATACACTTTTTCTCTCATAGATTCAGAGAAATATGCCTACAAAAGAGAGACTTATTCATCAAACCTACCTGTCTACAATTATTTCAGAACAGACCCTACAAGATACTCCACCTATATGGTTTGACATTACATATTTTTAAAAAGAAAAACAAACAACCCTTCTCATCACTTTTAATAAATGTTTCAAATAATGGGAATTCCAAATTTTGGAAAATCATAACATTGTCTATGATGTAACCAACATTATCATGCTTCTGTGACTTTTTGCCTGGCCTTAACATGAGAGAATAGGGAAGTGTGGGTACAGTGACACTTTGTAGAGTCATACAATCATAGAATATTAGGTTGGAAAAGACCTCAAGGATCATCTGCTCAAAACATTTTTGACAAAAGCATGGTCTAAGCAAAATGACACAGCACCCTGTCCAATGTCGAGGAATCCACCACTTCCCTAAGGAGATTATTCCAATGGTTGATTGTTCGCATTGTGAAAAAATTTTCTTGTGTCCAATCAGAATCTTCCCAGGGGTAACTTGTACCCAATACCCCTTATATTTTCCACATGACTAGTTGCAAAAAGAGAATCTCCATCTTCTTTGCAGGCATCCTTTAAATACTGAAACATGGTGATGTGTTCCCTAAGCCTTCTTCTCTCAGCCCTAAACAAACCCAATTCTCTCAGCTTTTTCTCATATGGCAGTCTTCCCAGTCTTGGATCATTTTAGTGGCCCTTCTTTGGACCTTCTCCAGCCTGCCCACATAATTTTTGTATAGTGGAGAACAAAACTGATTTTCGTAATTAATTCTTAGTTGTGTGTTATAAAAAATCATAACTAATTCTTAGTTATAATGAATGTGAAGTTAAAATATGAGAGTATTACTTTTAAATGGTGTAGAGCTCTTCATCTAGAGTAATTTTGCTTTCCAGCAGATGAGCCCAACTGAAAATACTGGGCACTTTCTGGTCCCAAAAAAGTATTCACAGTTACTTTCCAAAGTCTGGGAATTCAGGACAGACTGACAAATCCAGCAGATTATATTTAGCATTGCAATTACGCAGAATGTAAAAAACCTTGGGTAAGTGGGCTGTAAATAGTTACTGTGTTAACTACAAAAACAAATGGTATGTATTTAACCACAGTGTTTTGGAGGTACCTCTGATTATGCACGTATCTCAGTAATCATCAGTTAGGAAGTGATAGGTGGGTGTCATATTATTTTCAGAGTAATCACCTTCCAGAAATGATGTTTCTCTTATTATTTTTATATCATTGTAAAGGTGGTTGGTGCTTTGCAGTTAACTATGAAAACAAGCTCACTATGTAGAAGATCTGGCAATTAAGTAGATAAAATGAAGATAAAAGGAGGACAAAGAATGTGACTGAAAACAATTGAGCTATATATATGCAATTAAAGATATATATGTACAGATACCTACAAAGTGGTTTTTTGCAACTTATCAAGATTATTTTCAGTATCTGGCCCTCCATATGCTGGGTGTCATTTCCTCTAATCTGTGTTCTTCCTTTCATGCTTTTCATATCTTTAAGAATTCCATTTTCTAGGGCTTCCAAATAAAAGAAGATTTAAACAAAACCAAACATTATCACATTTTTATTGAAGAGAAGGGGCAGAGAAATTTCCTCTTTTTATTGCCAAGAATTAAAAGAATTGTATGTCTTGCAAAATGTTAATTTCGTCATTCATAAATATACCTTAGGTGTAGCTAGAATAAGTTTCTATATATTTTACAATCAAAATTAATGGAGAAAATAATCAAACTTTATACATATTCCCTACTGAGTGATGAAAATTTGTTTTTACCTTTAGAATATTAAGGACAAAAGCTCCTCACTGGTAATTTTTAGTTATCAGAGGACATAGTAAATTGTTTTTTTTCAGCAATCTTATATCATCAAGTATAAAAGGGTGTGAATCAAAACACAAGATTTAATACCCTGAACTCTAGGGTGTACAAAATCTGATTTTTGCAGCTTGATTGCACCTCTATAACTAATGTAACAAAGCTACATGCAGAGTTTCTTAGGTTTTGGAATGCATTTTATTTTCTTTTTCCTTTTGATTTTCTGTAGGCCATTTCTCTCTCTTTTGATCTGTGGTATATTTGCTCAGGTGTTTCCCATTTTTATGGCAGTGTCAATTAACTCCCTTAAATTTGCCCCTGTTGCTCTCAGAATGTCTAGATGTTCTCTTTGAAGCCTTCCTCTCCATTATCCACCATTTTCAGCATCAGAGACTGACCTCAGTGAGAGGAAAGTTTGCTGCCAATAAGCCCTGCCCCGCTAGTAGATGTGTGTTTAGGTGAAAGAAGTGAAATTATGAAATGAACTTAGAAAGCAGTACTAGCACAGCCAAAGTACTCTAAAAAAGTCAGAAATAACTTAGATCCACACTTACTCTCCCATCATTCAGGAGTGTTTGGGTGTGGGGTTCAGCCTCCAGTGTAGCAATTAAAGATAGTGTTATGAACATTTAACATTTCTTCCCTTGTATGGTTTTGAGTAAAGAAAGGGAAAAAAAGTTTAAAAAAAAGATTAAATATTTTAGTCTTAAAGACTTATATTCAATCTGTGAAAAAGAAAATAGTAACAAAAAAAGCAGTCACCTTAAATAAAAGTTTCTAATAAAGAAATTAAGAGAAATATGACTCACTTAAGGTTGGCTTGATTATTTTTTTAACCAACCTGTAGGAGTTCAGTGTTGGAGAACTGGCAGAAAATTGAGTGCAATTGTGTCTGATCTGACTTATTTCTCCTGAAATGACCACTATCTTACTATTTAGTAAGTTTGATAGATTTCCCTTCTGCCTTCATTTCTCTAACATGACTAGTTTCTTTTCTGATAGACCTTGATAGTTAACTAGAAACAAACATTGGGTTATACAGCGATTGTGATATACTGCTCATAAACCCCATGACGTTTAAACAAGAACTTCACCTCATTTCTAACCAGAAAAAATTTTCCTTTTCTGTTCTGCTTCACATTATGAAGCTGAAACAGATATGTAGACTACATTGACTACGATTACACTTCTTAAGACAAAGAGTATGATTTTTATTAAAACTTTCTGTGGTACACAGCTGTACAGTAAAACGTGGCACATAAGAAGTGCCACACTTAAAATTTTATTACTGGAGGGAACAGAAGTCATGTTGTTAAAGAGGGAAATTCAGAACAAAACTCCTCTGTTTTAGTTTTTATTGCTCTCTAACATACTTGTTGCATGATCTTAACTGAATCATTCATGGTAAAAATTAAGTCCAGTAGCTTCTCACTACTAAAAGGTTTGATTCCTATCACTCTTGCTCCATGCTTCCAGCCACAAGCTATTGCCACATAACGTACACCAACTCTGGCACTTTTCAGAGCCTGCCATCAGATGATTCTATCTCTTAGCCATGGAGAATAATAGCTTCAAAGTCAACCTGAATGATTGTTGTACAGGCTTGCAGAAGGCACCAGTGGAAGCATATGGGAATACAGTGGGATTGTAAGGCAAGGAATAATGTCAGAGTAAATGAGCAAAAAGGAAACAGGACCTTCCACTTCTGCTAGCTTTTAAAAGTTAATGGTTTACCATCATTATGTAGCTTCATTCGTAGAGTAGATTTTTGGAGCTGACTTATTTACCACTGACTTTGAGAATCTACATCACGCCAAAGCACCGAGGATATGACAAATCAACTACTTGTTTCAAGATTAAAAAATTAAGGATAATATGGAGATGAACAGAATAGGAACGAAAACAAGTTAGTCATAAACTTGTCAGGGAAAATACTGAAATATGATTCCTGTTTCCAGAATTGTTTCTGATTCTTCACCCAAAACCTAAGTTTGGCACAGAGCTTGATGAAGGAGTATTTGGTAAATTCTATGAGGAAAATCTTGGAATTCTGAAAAGCATACCCATCTAAAAGGAATTAAATCATGCATGAATATAAAGCTGCTGACATTTGAGTCATGAATGGATTTGCAAATTGTTGTTGTGTGCTCCCACTTCTTCCCTACTCTCATTACAAATTACTTACAATACACATGCATTCTCTCTATTTGTTCTTACTATCTACATTAATTCCTACAGATTAAATATTTATCTTTATTAAAAATAAAATATCTATATGTAAACCTATTATATCTTATTAAATTGTTTAGAACTTTCAACCACTGCTATGAGTCAATCATCTAAGTATGCCAGAAAACATGTGAAATATATTATTAATCTTACTGAAACACAAGGTAGAATTTCTGGGCTTACTTGCCCATTTGTTTACCATTTAATATGTCTAGGTATAGCAAATCAGTAGACTGTGTCTGACAGTTTATGTAATTTATCTCAGCTTCATCTTTCATTTCATATTGTGAGTTATTTGCTGTTTGTTCTTAGAGAACTTGTATGATTGCTTTGCTGTAATTTTTTTCCCTCCTTCTCTTTCCCCTGCATAAAATCTCTAGCGTAATTTCTCTTTCCTGTCCCTTCCCTCAATTAGACAAAAGTATAAATAGTTGGTTTTGGTTTTTTTGAAAAGAGCATGACATTGTCTATAATTTAAAATATTCTATTAGGTAGTATAAAAGTGAGAAGAAAGATGTAGGTAATGAAGAACTAAAATGAGTAATTCTACAGATTTAAATATCAATACATCTCTGTTCATAATATTGCAATTACAAATCTTACATCATCATATCCTGTCATCTGTATCTAGGCTGACTGAGATCAATGTTATATGTAATGCCCTCAGGTATGTGTTGATACTGTTCATCTCAGTCTTTCTTTCAGCTTTCAGTTATCTTTATTAGATTGTGTGATTCAGAACACAGCAAGGAAAGTGCATAGCATTCTCAGCAGGTAGAAAATCAGCGTCTCAAGCTGTGTTTGTTGTGTCCTTCCAGATTTCTGTCCTTACTAATTATCTTTTCAAAGGACATTTGCTGATGGCCATAAAGAAAGTGACTTCTGAAATACAATCGATGAATAATAAATATCTGAAAGAGTAATTTTCATTACACCTGACTTGTCTTGTTTAAAATTCCAAAGTATCTACTGGATCTCAGAAGTTTTGCAAGACCACTTATCTTTATTTTAGTTTCCTTCTCTAGAGACTTTCAAGACCCACCTGGATCTATTCCTGTGTGGCATGCCCTAGGTGTTCCTGCACTGGCAGGGGAGTTGGACTCGATGAGCTCTAGAGGTCCCTTCCAACCCCTACCATTCTATGATACTATTATTCTGTGACCTGGACAGGCTGGAGAGCTGGGCAGGGAGGAATTTAATGCGATTTAACAAAAACAAGTGTCAAGTGCTGCATCTAGGGAAGAACAACCCCATGTATCAGTATAGGCTGGGGGATGATCTGTTGGAAAGCAGCTCTGGG
>WTSP01006078.1:64286-95446 GCA_025331215.1 Actenoides lindsayi
TGATTCTATGATTCTATGATTCTATGATTCTATGATTCTATGATTCTATGATTCTATGATTCTATGATTCTATGAATGTATACTGGCATGTTTTCTTGAGAAAAACCAGTTCATACTTTCAAATGCTGCATGTATCCTTCTGAACAGTTAGTTTATCTTGTAGTGTACTTTAGGTGTTTATCAAATAAAAGTCTGAATTAAAAAAGCACAGAAAAATCCCAATGCATTTAAACCAGGTATGTAAGCTATACTCTGAAAACACACCTGACCTCCATTGTAAATTCCACATTTGCCTTTGGGATCCACATACTAGGATAATTGGAGTGCCATGTAGGCTTGCTGCTCATCATCCTCCCTTTAATCGAGTCTGAGGACGTGGCTGAACACTGCTGTACTTTACTGCCAAACTATTTCTCTGCATAAGACATAAGGTCCCATCCTTTCCTTCTTGTGCTCTAAATGAAGTCTAATCTCAAGGCCCAAATTTCTGAGTCTACCTACAGTTTGACATGTCATTAGGAGGGAGGTTTCTTTTCAGGGACGTCAAGAGACATTTGTGTTTTTAGAGAAGGTATATATTCAAATTGATCCCCATCAAAGACATGACTTGTTTGCCATTTTGGATGTTGGAGTAGTTCTAGAAGTCACTCAAAATTTCATTTCTGTATTTATTCTATCTCGTGGGAAGGATTCACCCTGTACTGCAACTGTGAATACTTACAGAAAAACAGAATCATAGAACCATAAGATATTTTTTATCAGGATTGTTGAATGTCATCTAGTCCACCTCCTCTGCAGTGAGCAAGAACATCTTTAACTAGATCTGGTTGCTCAGAGCCCCGTTCAGCCTGACCTTGAATGTTTCCAGGGATGGGACATCTACCACCTCTCTGGGCAACATGTTCCTGTGTTTCACCACCCTCAACATAAAATATTTCTTCCTTATAACTAGTCTAAGTCTACCTTCTTCTAGTGTAAAACCATTATCCCTTGTCCTGTGGTAACAGGTCTACTAAAAATTGGTCCCCATCTTTCTTTTACATCCCCTTTAAGTAGTGAAAGACTGCAATAAGGCCTCCCTGTAGACTTCTCTTTTCTTTTCCAGGATGAACAACCCCAACTCTCTCAGCTTTTCTTCACAAGAGAGCTGTTCCAGACCTCCTCTGGACCCACTCTAACAGGTTCATGTCTGTTTTGTGCTGACTCCACAGCTTAATGCAGTACTCCAGGTGAGGTCTCACTTGGAGGAGAGGAGTAGAGGTGCAGAATCACTTTCCCTTCACCTCCTGGCCACAGTTCTTTTCATGCAGCCCAGGATTCAACTGTCTTTTCAGCTGTGAGTGCATATTGCTGGTTCATGTCCAGCTTTTCATCCACCAACACTCATAAAACCTTCTCTGTAGGACTGCTCTGGATCCTTTCATTCCCCAGAGTGTATTGATACTGGGGCCTGCCCTGATCCAGGTGCAGGACCTTGCACTTGGCCTTGTTGAGCGTCATGAGATTCACATAGTCCCACTTCTCAAGCTTGTCCAGGTTCCTCTGGATGGCATCCCATCACTCAGGTGTGTCAACTGCATTGCTCAGCATAGGTGTCATCTGCAATCTTGCTTAGGGAGCACTCAATCCCACTGTCTGTGTCATTGATGAAAACATTAAATATCAGTGGTCTCAGTACAGACCCCTGAGGGACACCAATTGTCACCAATCTCCATCTGGACATCGAGCTGTTAAACACTACCTTCTGGATGCAATCATCAAACCAATTACACATCTACCTAACAATTCACCCATCAAATCCATATCTCTTCACTTTAGAGAGAATCAGGACAACATGGGGAGGAGTCTCTGAAAAGTTGCCTAGCAGAAAAGGATCTAGGTGTGCTGGTTGGCAGCTGACTGAACATGAGCCAGTAATGTGCCCAGGTGGCCAAGAAGGCCAATAGCATCCTGACCTCTATCAAAAACAGTGTGCAGAAGGAATAGGAAAGTGGTTGTGTCCCTGTACTTAGCACTGGTGAGGCTGCAGTTTGAGTGCTGTGTTCATTTTTGGGCACCACAGAATAAGACATTGAGGTGTTGGAATGGGTCCAGAGAAGGGCAATGAAGTTGCTGAGGGGTCTGGAGAACATGTCTTAGGAGGAGAGGTTGAGGAAATTGGGATTGCTTAGACTGGAGAAGAGGAAGTTCCGGGGAGACCTTATTGCTCTGTATAACTACCTGAAAGGAGACTATATTGGGGTGGGTGTTTGTCCCTTCTCCCAGGTAATTAGAGATAGGATGAAAGGTAATGGGCTTGAGTTCTGCCAGGGGAGGTTTAGATTGGACATTAGGAAGAATTTCTGTATTGAAAGAGTGGTGAGGCATTGGAACAGACTGACCAGGGCGGGGGTAGAATCTCCATCCCTGGAAGTTTTCAAAAAACATGTAAATATGGCAATTCAGGACATGGTTTATTGCTCATGATAATGCAGCATAGACAGTTGGACTTGATGATCTTAGAGGTCTTTTTCCAACCTTAATGATTCTGTGATTCTGTGAACATAAGCAGTGAAGCAAATGCTATTTATTCCCAATTATAGATCATTGCTATAGAGTTCTTCATCAGTTAACATGTGTTGAAGTTTGTTGACCTAGTCAATTTTGAAGGTTCATTTAAATGCTGATACATAATTAATTTTATAACTTACTTTTTTAAACATAGTGTGAAATTTAACAATTTGATCATGAAAAGATACAATGTTCAAAGTCTTAATTTCAAAACACAAATCTATAAATGGGTAAATCGTATAACATTGTGTCCAAAGACAAAACGAAACCTAAGTTCAAAATGTTGTAAGCATACACTTTAAGGATTATTTAGAATGTCATACAGCTAGATAAATTATTTTAAAATAGTCAGTTTTAGATTAAAGCTGAGTACCTTAATCAGTATAATATGATATTATATCTACTCCCATTCAAGAAACATAGATAACTTGGTAGACCTGATATAGACTTCCAGCTAAAGAAATATTGCTTTGTTCTTCATAGGATAAATAGAGTAAGAAGAAAAACAGAAAATAGCCTATGTAGTAAAAGATATACAATGGAGCACAGACTGTTGATACTTTGTAAGTCAAGATACTGAAAAAAATTATCTTGTTTGAAACGATTTCCCAATTTTACCTGAAAATAAATAATGTTACTATATTATATCTTTTTATTGTATTATTTCTTTTAACTTTTTTGAACTTTAGTCTTCAAAGGTAAATGGTATGCATTAAATGGAGATATGCTATTCTACCCTAGTAACAGTGACAGAATTGTAAAGAATGTATTTCGACATACAGCTCTAACGTAGATCTCTTTCTGACAAGTATAAGGTCACCTGTCATAAAATTGTATTTGCTGTCCAAAAATTTATACATAACTATTGAAAATTGTGAAACAGTTTAAAACTTAAGATATGTTTATATGAGCTGTTGACCTTTTCTTCAGTAAAGGTATAACACATACCATCACCAATGTGTGTTTGTTATTTTCTCAAAATATATGCAACATTTCTATCTGCAAATGAAAGACAGAGAATTTTGGCAAGTTGAATTTATTTTTTATTTTTATTTTTTTAATTTATCCTTATGTGTAGTGTACATTTGGAATATGCATATCCCATCATGGGACTATTTTTCTCTTTCTTTTTCTTTTTTTTGTATTTCACAGGTCAGTTGTGAATAAAGAAAAAAGGGGTTATTACATCTGGGAGATTGTCCAATATCTCAGATCAATACTGAAAATACAGGAAGACTCCATGTATGCAGAGCATTTTTTTATATTCTTTTTTAAAGTTGAACAGTGCAGATATGAGCCACAGAATACAATGAATATATAAGCTGGAAGATGTAAATTACATGTTTTGGGGTTTTTTTTGGTTTTTTTTTTTTATAAAACAAGAAGTGACATATGAAAGCATTAAAAGAGAAATTTAAATCTGTTTAGCCTTTGGGATTTTCTACCTCAAATTACCATTGAGCTTACTGTGATTAAGAGAAAATAGTGGAACCTCACACAGAAGATAACCAATAATACATTAGATTTAACATTCTAGAAGGAATTCAGACCATTGTTTCAGGGCCTGAGGTAACTCCACCTGGGAGCTCGTATGAAATTTCTGTAAATACTATGTTCTGTGTATTTGCTACCTGTGGGGTTTCTTTTACTATGAATATACACTAGGAAATAAATGTCAAATTAAAAGGATCTCTCTTTTAATCCTCTGTATTACATAGGACCATAATGCCTATTATTCTTTTTTCTGTAGGGTTGAAACAAAAAAAAATTTACCATTGGTTTTCTTGGAATTAGGATAGCAATTTGAATAAGCATATAGAAGAGGAAAGTTAGAACTACCTCCTAGAGGCAGGGACATCCTATATTTTGGTATTGCCTAAGTTTGTTCTGTTTTATTACTGAGTAATCAAATTTGATTCATTAGGACTTAAAAGTTTATGTTACATTTTACAAAGCTACATCACTCAATAAAAAAACCAATGTGAGGTCTAAAAAGAAGAAAGTAAAAAACCTATTCATTCAACAATAAAACAAAGGTGTTCTAATTGACTCTGGAAAAAAACCCAAAACACTTTCTAGTGTATTCACCCAGCTTGAGCACCTCACTACCTTGCAGATGTAGATAAACATCAGATAAGGTAATACTGTTCATCCTTACTAATATTTTCTCTGAATTTATCTGGTAGAGGGAGGATTATTGAAAGAGCAGGTGGAACAGTCCACCTGTGTAAGGCACTCATCATTCTTTAGTGGCTATGCAGAGAATGACAAAAACTTAGACACTTAACTCCAGTCATCCCAACCATCCTAAGGATAAAGATTTAAGGATAAAAGTTTTTTTAAAAGAAGGTAATGGCAACAGATATCACATTTTGCATGATGTGATCAGGATACTTTCGCAGAAAGTAAGAGAAATTCTAGAAAGATCTCAATCTTTGGGAGCTTTGACCTATATATTTCAGGGATGTATCTTCTCACCAGACCACCACTAGTAGAGTTCCAAGTACAAGAATCAAAATGTATCCCTGCAGTAGAAAACAAGCAAGTTAAGCCTCAAGACTGCGTTCAGTAAGCTTACTTTGGTGTTGTCCTGTTGCTTGAAGTTTTGTTATAGCTTGCTTATTTTAACAAAAATTACTTAGCTGCCAGGAAGCTGTTATCTTAGCTGTTTTAGTTTTGATTAGTTTTACATAATTCTGGACTGGAACATCTACTGTTAAAAAAAATGTATATAGATAGGAATAATAAGTAATCATGCAGTGTAAAGTGAACTGTCTATGACCTGAAAATAATGATGCTGCATAAAGGAGGAGTAAGGGTCTAGGATATCACCTTGTAGGATGATTCTGGAATCTTCAGTAGCAGTTAATGAGTGACTCAACAGTGTTCATCTGCTTTTGACAAAGGGAACTTTGGAGCTAGGCCAAACTGGTTTTAGGAGTAATGGAAAAGACAAAGAAGAAGCATCTAACACAAAATTTTAGAAAAACCAATAGAATAAATTCAGATGTAACATAGAGTTACAGATCAATATAGAAAGAAAAAGGGGAAAGGTATGCTATAGAACATACCCAGAGACTTTTTCCTGTATAGCAGCTTTGAATGGTAATATTTTAATGAGATTTGTTTTATATTAATTAGGTAATGCATACTGTGAGTCTGCTAGTTTCACTGTAACTGGACTAATAATAACAGTTTAATTACATTAATGATGAAGTCTTGGCTTAACATATAAGATGTGCTCCCCTTTCTTCCCATAACAGGATTATGAATATAATAACATGGTTAAAAAAAAAAAAGGGACATGTCTGAGGAATCATTGCTTGAGTATTTAGCATTAGAACCATGTTTGGATAAGGAACAAAACCAATCTTGGCAAGTGGGACCACAGGCTTACATCTCCTACATACTGCATTAATGCATTAAATAAAGTGTAGTATGGAATTAATCACTGTCATGGCGGGTGTCCCAGGTTCGTGAAGGATTACTGTTTCACAAAGGACGGCACCCACCCACACAGCTAATAAGCAAAAACGATTTTATTCAAGCACTCATACACACAAATAATACGCAAAAGCAATGTTATTCAAGCAAACCAAACTAGTTACCTAACATCCCCATATACATACCAACACCAAGGTGGTAGACAAACCATTGAGTGGGAGGAGGGCATGTAGCACAGTGCTCAGGAAAAGGAGTGGTAGGTCCTAGTGCTTTTTGCAGGGCGTCCCATGGATCAAGATGTGCATCAGGTCGACCTTCCGAAAATGAATCATATCCCTTCTCCCTGCAACAGTGGGCTACTTATAGCTCTCCAGAAGGGGGTGTGGAGACTGCTCCGGCATCGGTGCATGCATGGCCAGCACTTGCACAGAGGTTGAACAGGTTTTTTCCACCCACAGTGGCTAACAGTGGTCATCCCCACTGTTGCGCATACGTGGGGGTCTTGGGGCACCTCTGGTGGTCATTACTTCATCAATCTTCAGCTGCCTTATCCTGTCCTTGAGATATCCTTTCATTGTTTGGTTCCTGATATTGCTCGCCAGACAACAAGGAGCTGTCTAAGACTGGCTGACTGCCTGATTCCCTGTGCACCTGTACATTCCAGATGTGGGAGTGAGTACTGTGCTCTCCAGTGCTGTGCAACAACAGATAGTGGTGTGCCAGAGGGCCATGACAATGGATCAACATGTTCCAATATGGATACAGAGGATCAAATCTTTTTGAACTTTCCTAGAGATCTGTTAGTCTGGATACTAAAGGACTGGAGATGGTAAGTAGATGACTATCCATCAGAAGATAACAGTGCTTATCTGTCTAAAGTTAAATAGATGCTTAGAATTAGGTTCCTAGAAGAGCTTTCAGGATATCTAGAGAAGCCTAAGATACTTGATTCATACCTATTTTTCTGGCTTTACTGCATGGGTAGACTTTTGCTGAAAATGCTGATTTTATTAAAGAATCCCTGTAGAGCCTACAAGCCTGTGGAAGTGGGAGTGACAGACACTGGCAGCAGCTGAGATGGAAGAAACTGGAAGAGCTTAAGAAACACAGACCTGAAGGCTGTCTGGCATCCCAAACATTTTAGAAGTTGGAACTTTGAAGAGATACTCTTTCATCCTGATAGATTTCTTCAGAAATACGTGTGAGCTCATGCCTTCAAATGCCTTTATACGGGCATATTTTAGTTCTTCTGGTTTCTGTCAGCTTATCAACAACCATTGCCAGTGTGGAAAATAAAATCCAACTAAGTAAACAAACAGTGCAAGTAATTTTCAGGTTGAACTGTGTAAATATGTATATTCCCATTTCCATATAGTATAGTTGCGTGCATCTGAGGATGCACACATTGCCTTTCTATGTAACTCATGTCTTTAAATCTATTTGCTTCTGATGAGCAGTCCTCAGATCTGATTGCTTCTAACTCTCTGCCTTTGATATCTTTACAGGAGCTGCTCTGAGAAGCAGTCATACCTCAGATATCTTTACTACATGCTTTCAAAAGGTTAAAGAGAAGATGTGAGGTAGGGGGTTTTGGTATATATCTGGTTGAACTCCATACAACTACAAATACATTTACAGTCTCCATTGCTGCTCATCCATAATTACCCTAGAGGTATGAAGAAAAAAAAAAAAAAAAAAAAGACTTAAACAGCAGCAGCAATGCAAAAAGTATTTGGAAACAGATGATTAAAGTTACAAAGACTGTCAGGTAATAACTGAAGGAAAGTAACTCAAATAAAGGCCAATAAAAGTGCCAGTAGTTCCAGGCATTTGTAAGTAACCAATATATTTTTACATAAAAGTTTACAGTTGTATTAAACTCCAGCAGTGAATGAATTTAGCTACTTTATGTCACAGTACCAGCATTTATCTGAAAAACAATGAATGTACTCTGGAATAGAAGCTTGCTTGGCTAAGGTTTCCCTTTTATTTTTATTGGTTACATTACAAACTTGTGTTTGACTTTTATTTATGTCCATGAGGTTTGTTTTGTTTCTTCTCTTTTTTTCTTTTTTTTTTTTTTTTTTTCCCCCAAAAAACCTCAGGTTTGTCTATCAAAAGAAAAAAAATAGTTGGAAACTAAAGAACTGCCATACTTAATATGTTGTATCCCTGATATGCATTTTTTAATCAGTTATTAGATACCAGAAATAGTTAATTCCCTATTATAGTTATTGATCAGTTATGTTAAAGACTGTTAGTTTAGAACCTAACAGGAGTGGCAAAAGAACGGTTTTGCTTTATAGGGCTTTGAAGATAAAAATGTTTATGGATCATTCCATCAGGAAAGGCAAGAGTTATAAACTAAACACTCATTTTTAAAAAGGATAAAAAGGAGGACCCTGGGAACTACAGACCTGTCAGCCTCACCTCTGTGTCTGGGAAGATCATGGAGCAGATTCTCCTAGAAGGTCTGATAAGGCACATGGAGGACAGGGAGGTGATCAAAGAGAGCCAGCTTGGCTTTACTAAGGGCAAATCCTGCCTGACAAACCTAGTGGCTTTCTATGATAAAGTGACTATGTCAGTGGACAAGTGACAACCTATGGATGTGATCTATCTGGACTTCTGCAAGGCCTTTGACACAGTGTCCCAAAACAACCTACTCGCCAAGTTGAAGAGATATGGATTTGATGGTAGACCGTTCAGTGGATAAGGAATTGACTGGATGGTTGAATCCAGAGGGTAGTGGTCAATGGCTCAAAGTCTAGATGGAAACTGGTGACAAGTGGTGTCCCTCAGGGGTCTGTACTGGGACCTGTACTGCTCAGTATTTTTATCAATGACATAGCGAGATTGAGTGCCCATCAGCAAGTTCGCAGATGACATCTAGCTGAGTGGTGCTGTCGATATGCCAGAGGGATAGGATGTCATCCAGAGGGACCTGGACAAGCTGGAGAGGTGGGCCCAGGTGAACTTCATGAGGTTCAACAAGACTAAGTGCAGGGTCATACACCTGGGTCAGAACAATCCTCACTATCAATACAGGCTGGGGGATGAGGTGATTGAGAGCAGCCCTGCAGAAAAGGACTTGGTGGTGCTGGTGGACAAGAAGCTGGACATGAGCAGACAGCACACGCTTTCAGGCCAGGTGGCCAATTGCATCCTGGGCTGTATCGAAAGAAGCGTGGCCAGGAGATAGAGAGAGGTGATTCTGCCAATTTACTCTGCTCTGGTGAGACCTCACCTGGAGTGCTGCATCCAGTTCTGGAGCCCTCAGTACAGAAGGGATATAGACCTGATGGAGCGGGTCCAGTGGAGGGCCACAAAAATGTTGTGAGGGCTGGAACACCTCTCCTATGAAGACAGACTGAGGGAGCTGGGGTTGTTCAGCCTGGAGAGGAGAAGGTTCTGGGGAGACCTAATAGTGACCTCCCAGTACCTGAAGGGGGCCTACAAGAAGGCAGGAAAGGGCCTGTTTACAGAGGCCTGTAGTAACGGGATGAGGGGCAATGGTTTTAAACTAGGGAAGAGTAGATTTTAATTGGATGTTAGAAACAAGTTCTTTAGCATAAGGGTGGTATAACACTGGAGCAGGTTTCCCTGGGAGGTAGTTGAGGCCCCATCCCTGAAGATCTTCAAGATGAGGCTTGATGAGGCTCTGAGTTGCCTGATCTAGTTGAGGATGTCCCTGCTCACTGCAGGGAGGTCAGACTAGATGACCTTTAGAGGGCCCTTCTGGCCCAAACCATTCTATGATTCTATGAAATCTGCACACAGATCTTTGCTACCAAATCCAGATGTCTTTACTTTTCTATGGAAACAGACACTTGCTGCCCGCTGCCCCAGCACATCAGCCAAAACTGTTCCAGTGATGCTTATTACTTCTCTTTCAGAGTTCACCTGGTTAATTAAAAAAAAAAAAATAAATGGTTGCAATGAAAAGCTGTTTCATAATTCCATCTGGCTTAAATGTGTTTTTAATTACACATACAATGAAAAAGCTACCAAAACTCCAGGTATGACCTCTATTACAATATCTACAAAATTAATGATATTGACTTATTATTTTAGCAAACAACATACTTGAGTTTTTTCCTTTATTAATTCAGAAGCTGCCAGACTGAGCACGATGATGAAAGATTTCTGATTCTAGCCTCCAATAAGAATATTTCTACTGATTATGATGGCAGCAGATCTCAGCCCTACTAGTTAAAACCACTGTTTTTTAAATTATGAGCAATACAAATGCTAAGAAGAAAGAAGAGAAAGGCAAATACACCAGAATTGTTTCTTAAAAGAATCACTGTTGTAACACAACAGTAACCAAATAACACTTTACGATTCTTTAAAAGTGGAGATAGGAATTAACTACTCAATTAAAGAACATTAGGGCAGGACCCAAGAATATTAATAAAAATCAGGGATAAATGAATGTTACTGATGGTTAAAGATAAGAAGAGAAAGCTTCTTACCCTGGTACGACCCTCAGATTGTTATCCTGTATTGATTTTTCAAGTAAGCAGTGATGAAGTTGTAACAAGAAGTTCAAGGGTAATCAAGAGAGACTTCCAGGCCTTGGATGACTAGTTGATCAGGAGCACAAGTAGTGTTTTCCTCTATCCCTCTGGTTGCAGGGAATGACAAGAGAAGAAACAGGAAGACTCACCAGATCAATACCTGACTCTGAGCCTGGTGTCACCAGTAGGATTTTTGATCCTGAGTTGAGTTACAGAATACCAAGCCTTCTGGCAACAGACAGGATACACCTGTCTCAAAGAGGAGAAAGGATCTTTGCACAGGAGTTTGCAGGGCTCATTGAAAGAGCTTTAAAGTAGATTTGATGGGGGAAAGGGATAAAAGCAGGCTCACTGGAGATACACCTGGGGGTGACACGCCAATATTTGAAGGATGGAGTGCTAGCGAGGTTCTTAAATCTACCATCTCAGTGGAGGTAGCTCTGGAAATCCATGCAGAACCAAATACTAGAACCAGATACTAACACTCATGTGTTAGAAATAACAGAAACATCAGAGTGTGGTCATATAGAAATTTAGGGCTTCTCCCCTCAGAAAGGTAGCAGGATCAATATCCCAAGTGAAGTGTCTGTACACCTATGCATACAGTATAGACAACAAACAGGATATAGTGTCTGTATGATGTATAGTGGCTATATGACAGTGGCCATAATATGATATAGTTGCTATCCCAGAAACATGGTGGGATGACTTTCATAACTGGAGTGCTGCAATGGATGGCTATAAACTCTTCAGACTGGGATGAAGAGATGGTGGAGTAGTCCTCTATGTTAGGGAGTATCTTGATTCTCTAGAATTTGATGATGGTGGTGATAGGGTCAAGTATTTACTGATAAGAATCAGGGTAAAGGCCAACAAGACAGATATCATGATTGGAGTCTGTTATAGACCACCCAACCAGGGTCAAAAAGATGACAAAATATTCTATAAGCATCTGGTTGAAGTCACAATCATTAGTCTTCGTTTTTGTGAGAGACCAAATTACCAGATGTCTGCTGGAAATATAATACAGTGGTGAGGAAGCAGTAACATCCTGACACAAGAGGAGAGAGAGCTAACTTGGGAAGACTCCTTGCTAGACTTGTTGTTTGTGAACAGAGGGGACTTGTGGATGATGTGATGGTTCAAGGCTGTCTTGGGCAGAGAGATCACAAAATGAGAGTTTTCAATTCTTACCATAAAACTCTTGTGCAAATCTTTCATTAAAAAGAAGTAAGGAGGGGGGACAGCAGGACTGCTACTTTGGACTTCCATAGGGTAGATTTTGCCTTGTTTATGAGACTGGTTGACAGAGTCCTTTAGGAGGCAGCCTTGACGGGAAAAGGAGTCCAGGAAGGCTGCACGTTCTTCAGGAAGGAAATCCTAAGGGAGTGGGAGCAGGCTGTCCCCATGTGCCAAAAGACAAGATGGCAGGGAAGAATACTGGCCTGGATGAACAGAGTTTTGAGTGGAACTCAGGGAAAACGTTTACGATGTTTGGGAGAAAGTGCAGGCACCTCAGGAGTTCTACAAGGATGCTGTGGAGTTATACAGAGAGAAAATTAGAAGAACCAAAGCCCATCTAGAACTTAATCTGGCTACTGCTGTAAAAGACAATAAAAAAAGTTTCTGTAGATACATTAGCAACAAAAGAAGTACTAAGGAGACTCTCCCTTGTTTATTGAATGGGGGGGGGGAGACATTGTGACAAATGATGACAGAAAGGCTGATGTTCTTAATGCCTTCTTTACATAAATCTTTAGTAGTAAGACCGGTTATCCTCAGAGGGCCCAGCCCCCTGAGCTGGAAGACAGGGAAGGGGAGCAGAGTGAAGCCCCCATCATCCAAGGGGAAGTGGTTAGTGACCTGCTACGCCACTTGGACACAAACAACTCTATGTTGTTACTGGACAGGATCCATGAAATGGTACTGGGAGAGCTGGTGGAAGTGCGCACTTCAGGGAACTATAGTCCTGTCAGCCTGACCATGGTGTCAGGGAAGGTTATGGAGCAGATCAGATTGAGTGCCATCACACGGTACATATGGCACAACCAGGACCAGTCAGCATGGCTTTATGAAAGGCAGGTCCTTCTTGACTGACATGATGTCTTAGTGGATGAAGGAAAGGCTGTGGATATTGTTTATCTGGACTTCAGTAAAGTTTTTACACTGTTTCCCACAGCATTCTTCTGGAGAAACTGGTTGCTTTTGGCTTGGAAGGGTGTGTACTGCACTGGATAAAAAACTGGCTGGATGGCCAGGCCTGGAAACTGGTGGTGAATGGAGTTAAATCCAGTTGGTGTCCAGTGGTGTTCCCCAGGGCTCAGTACTGGGCCCTGTTCTTTTCAATATCTATATTAATGATCTGTACAAGGGGATCAAGTGCACCCTCAGTAAGTTTGCAGATGACACCAAGTTGAGTGGGAGTGTTGATCTTCTTGAGGGTAGGAAGGGTCTACAGAAGGATATGGACATTGATGGATGATTGGTGGTCTGAGGCTGATTTTATGAGATTCAACAAAGCCAAGTGCCAGATCACTTGGGTCACAACAAACTCAGACAATGCTACAGGCTTGGGGAATTGTGGCTGGAAAGTAGCCTGGTGGAAAAGGACCTGAGGCTGTTGAACATGAGCCAGAAGCGTGCCCATGTGGTCAAGAAGGCCAACGATATCCTGGCTTGTATCAGAAATAGTTCGGCCAACATGACTGGGGAAGTGATTGTCCCTCTGTACTCAGCACTGGTGAGGATGTATCTCAAATATTGTATTCAGTTATGGTCCCCTCATTACAAGAAGGACAATGAGATGCTGCACTATGTCCAAAGAAGAGCAACAAAGCTGGTGAAGGATCGAGAGCCCAAGTCTAGAGGGACAGTTGAGGAAACTGAGGTTGTTTAGCCTGGAGAAAAGGAGGTTCAGGGGAGACCTTATTGCTGTCTACAACTACTTGAAGGGAAGTTGCAGCAAGACAGTAGTTGGTCTGTTCTCCCTGGTAACAAGCGATAGATCAAGAGGAAATGGCCTGAAGTTGAACCAGTAGAAATTCAGGTAGATTAAAAAAAAAAAAAAGCATTTCATTACAGAAAGGGTTGTCAGGCATTGGAATGGCCTGCCCAGGGAGATGGTAGAGTCACCATCCCTGGAAGTGTTTAAGAGCCAGGTAGATGTGCTTAGGGACATGGACTTGGCAGTGCTAGGTTAATGGTTGGACCTGATGATTTAATGTACTTTTTCAACCAAAATTATTCTATGATTTTATCATTCTTTGATTCTATGAATTTATGAACTGGTAAACCTAAAGTTTGCCTCAATAGCATAGTAAGATACAAAATCATCAAGTAAATTATAGCACAAAAATTTTTCTGAAATACTGGCAGTTGATTTTAATGAACATAAATGATGGCCACTAATAGTTGTTTTGTGTTGAAGCTAAAATACATATTTCATAATGAGGAGATTGACATCCAACAGTGATTTAAGATGTCAGTTATAAATATTATAGTGAAAAATAGAGTAAACATTCAGACCACTTCTGCTGACAAAGCCAAAACCCTTTTTTTTTTTCTTGTACGATCAAGGTCTGAGTATTTTATAGCTGCTAAGACTATCCTTGAAGTATCCAATATGATATCACACCTATGTAAATCTGTCTTCTGGCCCACTAACTTAGCTTAGCTGAGTTTGCAAGATTTTGTTCTGACTGCCTGCAAGAGACTTAAATATGTACATGTTTAAAAGGTTGCATCTGAACAGAAAATAACTGCATAAATATCTCTAATTTGGTAGTCTTTAGTTATTTTTAATTAGTACACCATTTTTTTTCAGCCTTTTTTCTTTCCCCTTCTTTGTGTCTCCTAGCAGTATCATGTCTAATTAAATTATCCTTTCTTTGAGTGTGTTTCAAAGCATTCCTTAGTACATCAATAGGAGGGAGTGGATTTCCTGTTCACTTACAAGAAAAATCCTGAATCTGTTTTAATATTTTCTGGAAGCTCCATGTCTTTCATGTGCCATATTTTTAACACAAGTAATGTAATTATCTGTGCTGTCTTATCTAAGTACATATCAGGACAAATATTTTGAAATTTTTACTACAGCTTTAATAGACAATGCAGAGTGGCAGTTCTTGAGAACACAAAAAGACCTACTGTGTTTCATTGCTAGAATAATATTTCTATCATCTTTCTGTCTAATGCAAAGCCTGCACTCAGAGCTTTTTGTGACATCTAGGATCCATATAAAATGTCTATTAATAAGTTTGAATGTCCCCTGGCTGACCTACTTCTCCCCTTCAACACAAATGTTCTTCCAGTCTTATGTTTTTTAATCAACGGAAAAGCAATTGGAAGATGGGAATAAGAGAGGGTTTTGACACAGAGATGCAAATGGAGACATGCTCTCTTCCATGTGTACTTTGCTAAGAACAACTGGTCTTCCAAATACACAGACAATAGGACTGGCTGAAAATTTCCAAAACACTTAATTTTCAGTGGAAAATCGGAGTTTTGCACAATGGGGCTCTTTTAAAATTAAAAATACCTGATTTCCACAGAACTTGTAAAAAAATTATTCAAGAACCCCCAAATCTCAAAACCACAGAACACCACTGTCTCTAAATTTTAGATTTTAGTTTAAAAATTATGTTCTCATTAACAAAAATTTTCAGAGCAAGGCAAAAAAAAATCTTCCTAATTGTTATAAATAAATGTGTATATGTGTATATATATAAAATGCCTATATTAACATTTGAAAACCATAAAACTCTTGTGCAAATCTTTCATTAAATGAAATTTCACATAAGGAAAGATTGTATATATGTATTACTAATGTCTGATTTTATACCTTCCAATCATACACATGAAGTCCAAATATGCCACAATGTGAACATTTGCCACTAGGAAGACTTCCAATTTCAAGACCTGATATTTTCAGGTTACAGACACCATAATTCTTTATATAACTGCTGTTACACATTATGAGTGGCCCATTGAACAAAAGGCAAAGTTAGGAATGACTGGATGGCAGAAGCTTTGTGATTAAATCTACAGTTGTCAGTTATATAACAAAACCTTCTAGACATCAAATACTATTTGACTTATACCCAAACCTAGAGATAAATGTATTTGCTTTTTTTGTTGATTTAACATTCTCTCCTTTTTTTTTATCTTGAGGGAAGGAAGAAATCAGGGAAGGAAGTTGTATGAAGACTAGTCATGTTACAAAAAATTATCACTGTGACTGCTTTCTTCACTGCAGTCATCATGCATTTCAAACTAAAAAAAAAATAAATTTTATTAGTATTTTCTTTTTATTAAACTTTGATTATAGGTGAACTGTCAATGCTGCAACAGTAACCTGTAACATTTCTTTGAAGCACTAACACTTGTGTTTAATATGAATGTATCATTAGAATGTCATCTGACCAGAGAGCTTGTTTTCTGTAGAGAATACATGTGGCAGCATTTGGATTGGAATATATTTCTTAACAATTTTTTTTATGTGTCTGATTTTTATTTGCAGAATTAGCTAGAGTATGAAGATGGCTACTGTGCATTAGAGTAAAAAGATTTGCTAGTCATGGTATATTGTATAGCAGCCTTAATTACCAAAGTTTTGTATGAGTTTACTTCAGAGTAGAAATTAGCATGTAGAAGAAGTCTTACGTTTCAGTTAGCACTATTTCCCACAGTTATCCTGAAGAAGTACATAAACCATCTAAATGTGTCAGTTTAAATACTTTCATATGTTTCACTGAATTGTCCTGACCTGCTGTTTTCATTATTTTCATTATCAACAACTTAGTAAGTGGTAGTATATAACAGATTGTTGAATTCAGATGTCCTTATTGAAATGTTTACACTATTTTCTTTAAAAAGTGACACATGATACCCTTAATCATGGAGGTTCTACATTTTTACTATTTTCTATACACAAATCTAAGAGATATTACTCTTCTTTTACTTTCATTATTGCAGAAATAAGATGTACAGCATCTATTTATTTTTTTTTGTCTGCTGGTGTGAAATTGTGACTGAAGAGACAGTGAGCATAAAAAAGTTTACCATAATGATGCATTTCAAATTTGACTTCTTTTTTAAAATTCGAGATTTTTCACATCAATCCTCAAATGGAGACTGAGATAATAAACTGGGAAAGAGAAAAACTCATTAAAAACTTGCCAGAAACATTGCAACAGTTTAAGTGTTAGGAATTTTTGCACATATTATAGCTGGATTTTGTGTGTGAGAGAAATCACTGGACTAGAGGAGGGAAGAAATATTTAAAGGTAATTTTGATTTACTGGCATTCAATCAGTGGAAATGAACAGGAGTATAGTGAATTTGCAGTCACTGTAATAATGTATTATGTTGCTTCTTGACTACATGATGTTTATAGTATGAATATAGTCATTTAAGTTAGTGGCAGAATTGTCAAGAAATAGAGCCACGGAGAAAAATATGGATGCTGACCTACAGTTGTCAACAAATTCTTAAGACTGACATAGCCCTCTGCATTGCTTCTGCTAGACAACTTTCTTCAACTGTCTATCCTGTGAAATAGGAATGCTAAAAGACTGAGATTTAAAGACATAAAGCCTGAAAGAAGCAATTTTTATTTTATTTTTTAGTGTTTTGAGAGTGAGAATGTATGTTCTTCTACAGGGCTGCAGGGAGGTGACTTTGTTCCATCCAGTTCCTAAGTGTGAAACTTCTTGATGGTACAAACTGATCTGAGTTCGTAGTTCTATAAAACATTGTGCAGATGGAGATGTGGAGAGACAAACTTTAGGAGTCTTCCTCTGGCTAGAGAGTACTTTGAACTGAATTTCCTTGTAAGGTTCTCTCATCAATGACTTACTATATAAAATAATGTCACAGATGTAATAATTTCCTTCTTGGTAAAATGCTGCAATGTTTTACAAGTATCATGTTTGCTTCTCTGTGAAATATGATTACAATAAATTAGGGGATAGATCAGGTCCATTAGAGATGTTGAATAAAGAGATATTTAGGGTATGATGAGATTCAATGAACTTTCTCAAGACCAGAGTTTGGTACATTCTGTGAGATTCCATTGAAATGGCATTAAAGAGCCTCCAACTGTTAGTAACTGAACTGACCCAGTCTTAGAGTCCCATTATATTATTTAACTATACATTTATATGTGCATAGAAGAAGGAAAAGAATTCATGTTGTACATATTCTTATCTGGTGTACCTTATATAGTTCTGACTGTTCACATTGTTGGAGAGAAATCTTACTGCAAACAAACTTAAGCAAATAAATTAATTAGAGATTCTTTTTCTCCTTTTAAGTGAAGACTCAAGGCAGTTTCTTATTAAGAAAAAAAAATCCCAAAACCAAAAATGGAGGTGGAACATTAAGTGGGCAAGCAGCAGCAATGGAACAGGAGGTTTTAGTGAAAAAAGGTAAAATTTAAGACATGTATAAGATGGAAATTCAAAAAGGCTCCTTGACATAACACTCATGGACCATAGTTCTGGAACAACCTCCAACAATAGTAACCAAAACTACTGAGCAGAAGCAACCTGCGCTTCTACAGCTATACCTTCATTGTTTTGTGGGATGTATATTTTCATATAATTTAAACTTTTTATATAACGTGAAGGTACAGTGACAGAGGGTTCAATCTGAAGACAAAGAAGACCTCTTCCAATCCTATGAAGCTATGAAGTGTATATACTACACTTAATATAAGTAGTAGAAGATAAAGAGCGGTGTATAAGATGCATGTTACAATTATTGCATCATTCATATATTTTCAAAACTTTGTTCATATCTCTGAAGAGTTTTTCTGTGCTTGTAATCAAATACGATTCATATTGATTCCTTTAATATTTTTACTTTTAACTTACTTGCAGTGAAATCACTATTAATTAGGTATCTATACACCTGGGATTTAAAAGGAATTTCTTATGTTACAGTAGCTAAATTTTATCTAATATGATCTAGACACTTAGTCTGATAGGTGTTTTGAACTTCATTCTCAAGAGTAGAGAATTATGCTTTATCTGACTTCTCAAGAATCCATCTGGAAAACTATAACAAAACGTTAAGTCCATGTGAATCCTTGCCAGATATAAGAAAGCCTCATCTATTAAATTACCTTTTAATTGTTTCAGAACCATGTTGTTTCTCCTTTATGTTAAATCTACTTTTTTTTTGTGAATATCACACTAAGGAAAGAAAATTGTTTCACTTTGAAATGTTTCTTTTTTGCCGTACTCTGAAGCCTATGTTAAACTTGTACAGGACCATGCACACAGAACATACCTTTTTCTCTAATATTGCCTAGTTACTGGACAGTATTTTGATAATTGTCACAATATAAGTTGCAATGTTATACAGGTTATACAAAAGACTTTTTTATAGCTATTCAAGTTTTTGTCTTTCATTAGAGTGCAGTTCAGTTTATTATTTCTGAGTATAAGCCTGTATGATTCTTAAGATTTCTGTGTTGTTTTTTGCAATTCCCTGAGCACATATTATCTGATATGTCTCATTTCTTGTAATCCTTGTTATGGGATGTTCTTTCATTGTGAAGATTATTTTACCCAATCATAACAGAAGTGTGGCTCACATTTAAGGGACAAAACAAAAAACTTCAATGAAAAAAGTAGGTCTGAGTAAGCACAGAACTCACAATTCCTTAAAACTGAAACACTGCTCAACTAGACAATTCTACCCTCCCTTCTCAGAGCAAAACATCACAGTCTTATCTTTTGATATTCAGTTTTATTGAGAACAAAACTGTAATCTGGAGACACCGAAGCAAAGAAGGTATACCTTCAAGTAAAGAGGCTTAATTTTACAGACTTCTGTGAAGGAAAAGAGTGGAATGTGTTATAAATAAATATATAAATATGAAAGGATCACATCCAAAAGGGGGGAAGATTGTTTTATACATAGACAGTTTCTAGTAGAATGTTATATTCTAACCACATAAATAAATAAATATAAAAATAATTAATAGAATAATAATAAAAGAAAGATACTCCTAAGAACTGAAAGTTTCGTATAGGAAAAATATTGTTGTAGTGTTTCCTGGGTCTTATACTTTTCTTAAATTAGCTGTATGCATGTTGGTTTCCAAACTACACATCACAATGTATATCAGATTTCTGATTTCTATTTAACATACTTAGATTTCATTTTGATGAACAGAAAGCAGGAGGAGAGTAGTACTGAGAAATGTTGGGTGTACTGAGAAGGGGAATATAGAATCCTATGAATAGTGCTTGGGTAAAAGGTGATAGTCACACTTCTTTAAATTTATATAATCTGCACTGAATAAAAGTCGAATTCCTTTTCCAACATTAACATTGTTTTCGGAGGCCAAAACTAGTGGTTATAGTATTTATCTGGTGCATGATTTCTGAATATCTATAATTGCTATGTATTATGTCATTCATGCTGGAAAAGCAGTGACAGCCTTTTCAATGAACATGTAAATTCTTTAGCAGAGTTGTTTACCCAAAGAGTAGTTGATTATTTCAGAATACCTCCAGGAGGACTTACCAAAATTCACACAAACCAGAAATTAATTAGTTTATTATAATTCAACAAGGAAGAGGCAGGAATCTCTTTATCTCCTTTGGAAAGAACAGTTGAAAGATCACCTTTCCCACTGAAGAACTGTTTGATGCTACAGGAATGATGCTAGCATGAAGATAAAATGGACAGCTCTTTAAAGCATCCTTTTATATAATGTTTGCAGTCTATGTTTAATTATACTGTGTAACAATTTTTATGGGCACTTTATTATTAGTTTGCAGGGTATTTGTTTTCTCATTACAATTCCCCTGAGAAGAACCATTACACCAATTAATTTTCGTTATGAGCTATTTATTCACATCCCTTTTTTCTTTCTGCTTATGAGAGCTAAGTCGAGCACCTCTTTATCTCTTCTGATATGTGATTTAAGCCTCTTTATTCTTAGATTACATAGGATCCTATGTTGTTTACATGAACAAACCCAAAGCTAGTTAGTTTTATTTTTTAAGAAAAGTCAGGCCCATTAATATTATGAAATGTTCCCAAAATGTGTCTTTTATCAATTTTTATACTTTTAAGAAAGTTACAACATTTAGGCATGTTTTGATGGCAATTTCTGAATGGTGACAGATCATCAATGAGAGATGTCATCAGCTTCTGTTTCTAGATAGGTGGCTAAAGTGAGCAGCTGAGAACACTTACCCTGCTGTCAAGTCAATCCACTAAACTTTATAGTGTTTAAAAAGTAGATCTGATTCAAATCTCCAGAGCAGTGAGACATAGAAACAAAGCTGAAACAAAGAATATAACAGCATAAATCAAAACAAAATATTATAACCAAAATAACTTCAGCAGATTTCAAGGCAAAATGACTTTTAATCATTTAGCTTGATTGCTTCCACTGCAAAAGTAAAAGTTCAGCAAACCACTCCTCCTTTCACCTGCATGAATTAGGAGCAGCATCAGTCAGACTCAATGGAGGTGTCCAGTCTTCATCTTAAAACTTTTAATGAGGGAGACTGAAGTACTTTTTATTTGCTCTGGTATCTAATTATTAGGCCTAGTATGAAGTTTTTGACTAAAACTATTTCAACAGACTCTTGGATCTTCCACTCAAATACTCAGAGAAACATGTGCTTCAGCTAAATTCTGCCCCTCATCCCTTTCCCTCAATATGGATTAAAGATTTTTCCTACATAAATGAGTCTACAAAATGAAACACAAGCTTTTTTGTTTCCTACTTTGACTTTTCTAGAGCCAGATTTCAACCTCTAGCTCCCCTGGCATGTTTTTCTACCATTTACATTGCCTTTGCCCCTTACACCCCAAAGTAAACATGTCAACCTTAAAAGTCAGACACACTGCAAAGCCCAAATTCTGAGAAAGATATGAATTTGGTGTTTGCTTTGACACCACTAGATGGTAAAGGAAGAAACAGGCAGTTTGTACCTGAAATCAGAGAACACCTGGAGAGGTCCCAGTGAAAATGCAGTTGGAGCAAGGAGGATTAAGGACAGTAGAAGGAGTCTCAGGAATTAAAAGTGACACGAGAGGTTAGGAGAGTGGTGTCAGGATTCTAAGAGGTAATAGTTAGTATTTGAAATTTCAATAAATTTGTGATAAGCCTTAAGGAAGAGGAGACAATGAGAATATGGGAAATAACAAATAACATGTCAAAAAAAAGTCTAAATGTTAACAAAATACATATATCCTTACATATATAATTATTTTTTGAATGCTAAAAGCAAGATAATAATCCCTGTAATTTATTTCCTAAAAAAACCTCTTCCCATCACTTCTACTATCTTATCAGGAAAATCAGAGTCAGGGATCAGAAATCTAGAAAGTGACTATGTAAAGGATTTTGACTTCTCCATGCAAATAATTATAGGGCATATTTGCCTGCATGAGAGCAGACTGACCCAAGGTGTTGGAAGCAGTTCTGGTTCAGTAGCATTGTACCTGTTTTGCCACAGTTCTGTGCCAAAATTACTATACCCAGATCTCAGTAAGACATAGTTGTTTGTCTTGATCCAGTGGTCTGAAACATTGACTAAAATACTGAAGTTCTAATTAATTTTCTAATCCATATAAAAGAGAAGCAGGAAATATAAAAATCAATCTTGCTAACAAAGAAATTTAAAATAAAAAGGTAGACAAGGACAAGAAGCTATTCTTGAAATGCCAATAAAGAGTCAAGTACTCAATTGAATTGAACTATGAAACAGAGCAACAGTAATCACAGAATCATAGAATGGTTTGGATTGAAAGACACAGAATTGGTGCTGCCCTGTTTTAATTATTGGCACAGAAATAAGCATTAATTTGAGATGTCTCTGATGTCAGGTCCCCTCACAACCATTCACAACATTCATAAAACGACAGAAAAAAGCCATAATAATGCTAACATAAAATAGCCAGTGAACATCTTTAAATGGTAATCACTAAGTGGAAGAACAAAAAAAAAAGTTTTGAAGGATGAATAGAGTACATCTTGCCTTACTATTTGCAATTCCTTGTTGAATTTATAAAATTGCTCTTGTGATTGAATGATGTTGCTGTTGTTCCAGACACACATAATTAAAGAACTGAAAAAAAAAAAATAGTGAAAAAAACAGAAAACAAATAAAAATTCAAGCAAACAAACAAACAAACAAAAAAAACCCAAAGATAAAAGAAATCAAGAAGTTCTAATAAACCTTGGAATAGAACTATATAAGACAATTGAGACAATAACAGCAATTTACATGCTGGGTCATGATATACTACTATATGCTATACATATCTGTAAATGTTATATTTATCTGTACATATATCTAGCAACCTGTAAGTAGTGGTGTTCCCCAAGAGTCAGTTCTGGGTCCAGTCTTATTCAACATCTTCATCGATGACCTGGATGAAGGGATAGAGTGTATCCTCAGTAAGTTTCACAGAATCACAGAACCACAGAATGTTAAGGGTTGGAAAGGACCTTGGAAGATCATCTAGTCCAACCTCCCTGCCAGAGCAGGACCACCTAGAGCAGGTCACATAGTAATGCGTCCAGGTGGGTTTTAAATGTCTCCAGAGAAGGAGACTCCACAACCTCTCTGGGCAGCCTTTTCCAGAGATCTGTGACCCTCACAGTGAAAAAGTTTTTCCTTATGTTTCTGTGGGAGCTCTTATGCTCCAGCTTGCACTCGTTGCCCCTTGTCCTATCATTGGACATGGCAGAGAAGATCCTGGCTCCATCCTCCTGACACTCATCGTTTATGTATTTATAAACACTAATGAGGTCACCCCTCAGGCTCCTCCAAGCTAAAGAGACCCAATTCCCTCAGCCTTTCATCATAAGGGAGATGCTCCACTCCCTTAATCATCCTTGTGGCTTTGTGCTGGACTGTCTCAAGCAGTTCCCTGTCCTTCTTGAACTGAGGGGCCCAGAACAGGACACAATGTTCCAGATGAGGTCTCACTAAGGCAGAGTAGAGAGGGAGGAGAACCTCTCTAGACCTACTAACCACACCCCTTCTAATACACCCCAGGATACCATTGGCCTTCTTGAGCACGAGGGCACATTGCTGGTTCATGGTAATCCTGCTGTCCACCAGGAGCCCCAGGTCTCTTTCCCCTCTGCTACTCTCTAACAAGTCAATTCCCAACCTATACTGGTACATGAGGTTATTCTTGCCCAGATGCAAGACTCTACACTTGCCCTTGTTGTATTTCATTTGATTTCTCCCTGCCCAACTCTCCAGCCTTTCTAGGTCTCCCTGAATGGCAGCACAGCCTGCTGGTGTGTCAGACAGTCCTCCCAATTTTGTATCATCGGTGAACTTGCTGATAGTGCACTCTGTTCCCTCACCCAGGTCACTGGTGAATATATTGAATAGTACTGACCCCTGAGTAGATCAACAAGATACAGGTTTCCAACCAGACTCTGTCCCATTGACCACAACTCTCTGACTTCTTTCCTTCAACCAGTTCACAATCCACCTCACTAACTGATCATCCAAACAACACTTTCTCTGTTTAGCTACAAGGATGCTGTGGGATATGGTGTCAAATGCTTTACTGAAATCAAGATAGACCACATGCACTGCACTACCATCTTCTATCCACCTGGTTATTTCTTCATAGAAGGCTATCAGGTTGTTCAAACTTGACTTCCTCTTGGTCAAACCATGTTGACTGCTCCTGATGACCCTCTTACCTTTGATATGCCTAGAGACGGTGTGAAAGAGAAGTTGCTTCATCACATTTCTGGGGATGGAGGTGAGGCTGACAAGTCTTTGGTATGCATTGCATTCAGCTATTTTGCTCTGATATTGTTTAGTCCTTCATATTAATGTCCATGGAACAACCCCACTATCCAGCAGACAGTTGTGTCTCTTCCATCTCTTCTCACTGTGTTCAGCTGTCACCCTGGGTTTTATCTAGCTCAGCTTTTATCTCCTGTGCTTTGCTAAAGTTTAGCAGAAATGTATACTGCACAATATGTTGACACAGTCCAGTCCAAAAGCCACTTTTCTTGTACCCAGTACTCATGAATTGAGGTCACAGCTTAGTCTTTCACCTGTGGAGCATAGTTTGTGGCTTCATCTCCCAGTACTTACTGCTGACAGGTAGGATCACAACTGCTTCTGGAGTGGTTCCTATTCTTCTACACTTGGAGCTATGATAGTACATAGAAAACTAATACAGAGTTAATACAGCTTTAAAAGCTTATAAATTCAATTCAATTTTCTTTTGTAACCTGAATATTTGGAGTTACATACTGTCCCTGGGGTTTGTACTGTCAGCAAAAGTTATACACATACAAATAGTATATTTACTTTCTGCATATAAAATTGTGGTTGCCCACAAGTTTGGAAATCTGTAGTGGTTGAAGTTGAGCAGAATTGTCTTGGATAATTCCTATTACTTTATTTCCAGGGAAGTCACAACTGTATCATTCCTTGGGAGACTTGCCAGCTGCAAAGGAAATATGAAATGCTTTGTAAACTCCATTTTGGGGATGAAGCATTGAAAGATCTAACTCATCAACGTGAAAGAAATGAAACAAATAAATATGGGTGGTTCTCTAGGCAATATCAAACAATAAGGACAAGTGCTATAAAATGATCCTAGAAACTGTGCCAAAACATTTTTATATTTTTTTAAACTAGGACTGAAACACCTTCATACTGAACCATAGAATATTTATCATCTTTTACAAAACCTAGAGAGTAGACAATATTTCTTTCCTACTCCATAAAATCTTGAAATATGGGATCTTAGCCATTTTACACTGAGATAAAACCTTGAACTTCTACGATTTATTTTCCTTTTTTTTTTCTTTCTTTTTCCCCTGCAGAAAACCAAAAGGAACAATGTCTGCAAGAAAGCACTCAAATAGCATATGAGAAAACCCAGATGTTATTCTGCTTTTCCTGACTGAGGCCAGGAATTCATACCCTGTACTGCCAAATCCAGGTTAGATGCTCTGATCAGCTGCCTTTTCTGGACTCATGAGCTTCTGCTTTGATTATCCAATTCATCTTAGACCTGGGAGGTATTTCCCAGGCAGTCCTGCTCTTCGACCTCCATTTGTGTTTCCACATGAAAAAGCATCTGAAAGAATTCCCAACCAGCTCCAGGTTTGACTGTGATGCTCTTTCAGCAAAGAACTTAACATGTGCAAAATTTAAACGCGAGCAGGTCTGGAGTTTTACAGTCCATGCAGAATGTGCTACTGTCATGTATAATACAGGTGCTGCAGAATGTATTTTATATACTTCAGAAACAAAATAGTTTAGTTTATGTACTAAACAATTTAGAAGCTAGGAAAACCTGAATTGGTGGTGCTTTGGCAGGAGCCCTGTCAGGGAACCACGTGGAGGAAAGAAGGGTGAGCAGTGTCAGGGCACTGCTCAAGAGAGGTCAACTTTCCATATTTTGTCATAATGCAGGTTATAAACAAAACCACTGCTGAACGTTGGGTTGCTTTCCTTTAGCACACAATTTATGCTCATTGTATGAAAAAAATGATAATTACTCTTTGAGTCTGGAGACTTCAGCTACAAAGTTTAATTTTGTAATTTGTTAGCTGGCATGTTAAGGGAGTAATGACCAGTTTGTCATTATGATAGCAACTGGGTTTAGTACTGTCATGGGGGAGCTGGCTGCCAGAGGGTGGGCAGAGGAGTGCAGAGCTGCCCAGTTAGTGGCCTGCCATCACCATCTGAGGGATGAGCAGGTGTTGGATGCTTGTCATGGGCTTGTTGCTCCTGACCACGTTGCTGCAGGCAGCAATTTAAAAAAAATAAAAAAATAAAAAAATTTAGAAGGCTTGGTGTTTAAAACAGGATAAAAGTTCAGATTGATTCAGTTCTTGGTTTGTTTTATTCCTGATGCACCAAAGTGAATGCTATGAGAAAGGAAGCCAAAATATTTGGTGTCCTATGCTGTTACACTTAAATAAACATACAGAGGTAAAATGTTCTGGAACAGGTTTCTCACACTAGTGGAAGGTGACACAGAACATCTCCATGGGGGAGTATTAGCTGCCTAGCTCTTCTCCATGTAATGGAAAACAAGTCTTGCTCTATTAGATATTTCAAGAATCTGCCTTTACAAGATGGCAATTCTTTTCTTGGGATTGTTTGTCAAAACAGGTCCTGGAGATAAGTTGGGCCCATTCAGATTAAGTGCTGGCATCAACAGTGACAGCTGTGCTGATGCAGTGACTATATTATGCCAAAGATGACATTGGCCTTTCAACTCTGTCAAGCGTGCTTGTTAACCTAAAGCAAAAATTTGGATAGGGTTTGGAAAATTTGCTGTATGGGAAGAATAAATGCTGAATTAATGTAGCTGTGAATAAAATCTAAGCAGAGTCTTTCTGTTACTGAAACAAAAGAGAAAGATGAAAATCAGTTTGAGAAACACTCCAAACCTTTCCAGTTTAGATGCTAAATAGAATGTATAAAGTTTTACAGTTCTCATTTTTGCTTGCCAAAATTCCTCTCTTCTAAAGGTGATTTGAACATTGCAGACTTGAGAAAAAAATAATCTGGTGCAAAGTGAGATCTGCTACCTGATAACCTTCTATGCAGACTTTTTTTTTGGAATGTGAGAGAGGCTAGATGAATATGAGAAGAAGATATTGCAATAAATAAAAGCAAAGAAAAATTCTACTCTGCAAAGTGACAGAAACCAATATTTCTTGTTTCTCCCTGATTTCCATATCTAACGCTTTCAGTTTCCAGGTAAAAAGATGTGGATTTATTTTCCTCCAGGACAGCAGTACATGTTTATCTTGGGTACCAAGTTAGTTTCTTTGTACCCTACACATCTCTGCTGTTTATACCCTGCAAGTAATAGAGGTAATAGCAACTGCATTAGGCCTCTTCATAGAATCACAGAATCATAGAATATTAGAATCACTCTGGTTGGAAGAGACCTTCAAGATCATCAAGTCCAACCATTAACCCAAGAGTGTCAGCTCACCAATAAACCATGTCCCTAAGTGCCACATCTACATATCTTTTACATACCTCCAGGGATTTATTCACCAATACAAATTGCAGATTAACTGTGCTCTGAGAGATTTGACTTTTATTTTTCCTTTTTTTTAAACTTTTAGTTTAACATTCCTAGCCAACTTCTGTAGGCTCATGCCTTAAATTACCAGTTTTTCAGAGTTTGTCTGTCTTTGTGCAACTTTGCTGCCAGGTAGCCATAGAGGCCTGGTGAATGCAATCATTCATTTACTTCCTGCTTTTTATGCCCAGCTGGCGCTGGCAGCATGTTGGTGAGCTGCTGTCTGAACTCTTTATGTTACGCAAAGGAGTGGTGTTTAACAGCTGAACTTCTGCTGCACCATTTCTTGTTTGAGAGCCTTGTGCTCACTGCAGGGAGAGATTGAACAGAGGCATTTAAACTGTTTGCTTGTTTCTTCACGTTCTTGTATTCTGCCTCAAATATTTCCTCTTGCCAAAAGCCTTTCTCAGCCATTGCTTCCAAAACCCGGAGTGCAGCTCCTCAAACCTGGTTTGTTATCCCCATAGCCAGCTGACAGATTCTGTTGTAATGATACACTCCCAATTCCTTCTTTCACAAACAATTTGCCTTTTGCACCCAGGAAATATGGTTTGGGACAGAAAATTCACGTATCTCAAATTTTTGTAATGCAATGTGGATCCTTTTTCTTGGAACTATAGCTTGGGTGGGTTTTTTTTGTGAACATGTCTGTGAAATGGGGTCACTGCTATATGATTTTTAATTTGCCTCTCAAATGGAATACAGTTTGTGATTGAAGGGTTTGCATACACTTCTTCACTTTGTTTTTCTAGGGAAGCTGTATCTAAACTGTTATCAACGCAAAAAAAGGAAACCCTTTAAATGTTTGCTATTGTGAAATTCCTGCTCTGATGTACAAGCAGGTGTATGCCTGAATCTACAATTTGCAGTTTTAACTAAGCAATTTGGACAGTAGCCTCATACAGAATTTGCTCATTTCTACCTTGAACTCATAATGATATAAACTGAAATGTACTTCTCTGCAGGATGTTGCTTAAAATCCTGATTCTAAATGTGCACCTCATCATATAGGATTTGCAGTGTTACAAAATATTTTGAACAAATACGTAAATTAAATTATAACCTCTATTAAATTTTGATTAAAGTTTAATTACAGCTATTTTAGAAATACTGAATGAAACTGCCTGATTTAGGCAGAATTACACAAATACACTGTCTGCTGTGATGTTTACTCTTTCTTGGATGCTAGGCCAAGTTCTTAAATATTTTACTGAAACATATTTTACATACAAGTATTTTCCAGTGAAAAATGCTCAGGAATTAAATGAATTATTTGAAATGTTATGACACCGAAATAAAGATCATTCAGTTTTTATACCTTTTTTAGAGATCATTTTCAATCTCCGGGCAATTCTTCAGTACAACAAACTATTCCAGCAACTTGTATATGTCTTTGAGATGGTCATGCTTAGTTTGAATAGTAACTGGCTTCTCTACCAAAGCCTGGAGAGTGTGATACCAGAGCAGAGCATTCACTGGATCCAACAATCTCAGCAGAGCTGTCTTAGCTAACAGTAGATAATGCCAAGGAGAGGAATAAAAGCATGATTCCTGCTTTCCACAGATAGTTAAACCTAAAATGGAAGGACACATCTAATGCTGCTCAGCAGTAAACTTCCTCCTGAAGCTGGGATCAATCCTATGTAATGAGAAGAAAAAAAAAAAAAAAAAAAAAATCATCTTCCTTAAACTAGTGGGTATGACATTCAATCAGATACATTCTAAAATGTCTGTATTGTCTGATTTGGAGAAGAGATCTAATCTACCGCTCTGTTATTAGTTACTCCAGGCTTGTGTTTTCTCTCCTGCAAAGCTATTTTATTTCCTATGAATATTTTATGGAGCTGGTGTTTAGAGGAGCTAGGTGAGTGCTCTAACAACCGGATTGTTTCTTCTGCTTCTTCCTATCACTTCTCCTGAGAATATCTCATTAGCTATATGAAGTGGAATGGCCTCTGTTGGAGAAATAGAGAAACAGTAATTCCATGATAGTCTGCAATTTATCCACTGACCAAAGGAGTGGAAAATTTATACATGATCCTGATCTCAATCAGGCTGAAAGAAGAATAAGAGTCATGCTCTGATCTGCCTTTGCAAATAGTTTAACTCAGTTTCACCCCTAAAACTACCTTTGTATCAAGATAATCATGGTGGAGGAATATCTACTAATACTACTGATATGATGTATGAGTTAAGACTCCTGGTATATCAATGGCGTCAGGCTCTAGGCTAAATCATGCACAATCTCTTGTTTTGGCATTCTGAAGTTTTATTAGATGTGAATGTGATTAACTGGGAACAGTAAGGCTTGCAAACAGTGGATCCATTGCAGATGCAGTTTCTACATTACTGATATTTGGCTTTTTATGCTGTTAATTGTGTTTTTACAGTTGTAATGATTTGAAGTTGTAAGTTTTTCCTGAAGATGAAAGATGCATCTGAGAGTGGAAGATTCTTTAAAACTGGAGGTTCTTTAAAATGGGATTCTTTAAGATGGGAATGGTGCTCCTCCCCTTAAAATGTTTTCTTGTAACTTGTGCTACAAGTTCAAAATCCTTGTCTTCACTTGTCTCCAGCCTTTCACTTCACCTTCCCTAACTTATGACTATACAAGGCACTAAGTCACATGAACTGCAGATGTTGAAGGGAGCTAAGGACACTAGTGCAAAAAGTCCAAAGAAAACAGCTGCTGTAATATTTGTGAAGACCAGACAGAACACTGTTTTCTTAAATAATGGCCACAGCTGTTTAGCTGATGGAGCCATCACTACAGTTTATGACACCCAGAAAATAGTTTATTTTATTGATATTTTAAGGGACTTCAAAACAATATGCTATATGTAGCAGACTTACAGAAGTAAACTATATATATAGTTTACTATATACATAGTCTTAGGCATAGAGTTTTGAAAATAATTTTCACAACTTTTAGATAAAGATAAATGTATAGTAGTTATTAAAAATGTCCAGCAGGTTATTATCCTTTATTTTAGGGATTTCATATGATTAATTCGTTTTTCTTTCTAACTCCCATTGTGCCTGTCTGTATTTCTAGGTACCAGAATATCTTTAAAATACATGAATTTCAACCCACTGATATAGTGGTGAAATATGTGCCACTTAGCTTTTCCCTTTTATTAGATTCAAATTTACTTCATTTTTCACCTTACACAGACCTTGCATTACTGTAAATTATTGTGATGTGTTTACCCTGTCTGGGCACCAGGTGCCCACCAAGCCCTTTTCTCACTCTCCCCCCAACCTCTGTCAGCACGGCACTCAGGGAGAGAATAAGATGAAAATAAAAGAATTGTGGGTTATGATAGATAAAGTTGTTATTCTCTACTTCCCATCCGCAGGCAACGTCAGGCCAAGTCCAGGAAGCAGGGCTCCAGAAACACGCAGCAGCCACTTGGAGGACAAAGCAGAATGCCCCCACATCCTCTCCCTTTATAGTTGAGCTGACGTCATATGGTATGGAATATCCCACTGATCAGCTCAGGTTGGCTGTATCCCCTCCCCCATCTTGCCCCCCCAGCCTCTGGTGCTGTGTGAGCACTGGCAGTCATA
>WTSP01006080.1:0-2500 GCA_025331215.1 Actenoides lindsayi
CCACTCCCTTTTAAACCCCCCCCCACACCCTTATGTATTTAATTAATTTTTTTTCTCGTTCTTTCCCCCTTCCCCCCCCCCCCCCCCCCCCCCCCCGGTTTTTTTTTTTTAGTATCATGTTTGCTAATTCAAAACCGATCAGCGGCTTCTGTGTGCCTTTTTTTATGCAGGAAATAATGGGTGAGCTTGGTACTCCTGTTATCCTGCTCTCACAAATAATTAAGACTACAAAGGGTACAAATCAGTCTGAATGCACGGCACAAAGGCTCAAGCTATGCAAAGGTCTTTTTCTCTCTCTCTCCTCTCTCTCTTTCTCTCTTTTCATTTATTCTCTTCTTCTGACAAGAGGTGGCTTAGAAAGATACTTAGCAAAGCAATGAACTGGTCACTCTCAAAAAGCAAGAAATTCCCAGCCATTTTAAATGCTGAAGATACATATATGGAATTTTTTAATTTTATTTTTAATGTTTGCTCACTCCATTATTTGGTGCATCCTGCTTTTGGGAGAGGAATCTAACTGCTGGAGAAATCTTCCAATAAAATGTTTTATTTTTGTTGTAGTGGTTCTGCTCTGCTTCTTGGGAGAGCTTGGCATGGGAGGATGCCACAGATTTTAAGGGCAGGAGACCTGGAAAGGTCTTTCTTGCATATGTGGTCACAGGGAAGAGGAGCAGCAGAACAAATGAATCCATTCAGTGTGAAAAACTGTCTACGTGAGCCCAAATGCAGGAGAATTTATCCAGCCGCAGAGCAGATCAGAGTCTCTAGGTGTGTTCTGATGTTAACCCAGGCTCCAGACTACCCAGAGACCTCAGGGGAACTCCCAGCCCCTTAGGCAATTTCCCCCTGCTCTGGCCAAGGTAGACTGATAGGTCCAGCTGCTTCAGTCGTGCAGACCCTTCCCTTCTCCTGTCCACCCTTGGGTGCAGACATGAAACTTGAAAGTGGAGTTTACATGAGACCTACTACAAGTCACCTCTACAACTCCTTCAGAGCGACTGACCTTCAAGAGATCCTCTGTTTGGAACATTTTCCTACCTTGAAATTAAATCAGATATAAAACTAGTATTTCTGAATCCGTCTGGATTTTGCAGAGACCATGAAACAGATTGCTCCCCAGATGAACAGGCAGCCAATAAAAGTACTACATATTGATTAATTTGCGTAAAAATAGATTGATGGACATACAGAGACCAACATGTTGGACCAAACAAAGAAGACTCTCAAAAATATGCTTTCTCAATGCATTTCTTGTCTAAAAGAGGGACCCAAATCATGCCAGTGGCCATAACATTGATGCTATAGCTCTGTAAAAACTATGCAATATATGAAGTCACCCTGACATTGAAAGACAAAATGACAGCTGAACCCGAGTTGGTCACAAAATGAGACATACCAAGTGTGTACAGAAACAAACCGACTTGGTCAACAGAAAGTAGTCACTTTCACTAAAACAAGCACAATAACGATTTGAATAAGAAAAAAAAAAAAAACAAAACCAAAACATCTCAGTTCAACATCCAAAGGAAGCCTGCAGGCATGTCTGAAGCACGCAAGTCTAGGCTTCCAAATTCAGGATTTTCATATTAGGAAGTTGGGTAAGGTTGATGGAAAAGATGTATACTTTTGCTCAATAATTCTTTAGGAGATACAAGCAAACCCTCCGTAGGGTAGTCTCAGCACTAGCATATTGTGCCCAGATCTCAGAGAGTTAAGATGAGACTGAAACATCAGCAGTTTAGAATGACCATAAGCATCGAGAACACAAAAATGCCTGTGTTCTTTAGTAGCGCTTTTGCAGTTGGCCAGATGAGGGCAGACGAATGAAGGCAGGTGGAAGTTTGCAACAGCAAGAGAGCTTGCCATCTCCTGGGAAACCTCAGTCCATCTTTAAAAACCTCTGACTAGGTGGCTTTTTGGGAATTCATGAGAACATCAGTACTGGATTTCCTGCTAATAATATTGGTATTGCAGCAATGACAGAAGATTACTCACTGTCCAAGACCTCTTGGTACAAACGCTGAACATGATGATCTCTCCCTGAAAAGAGATCTAGGTAAACTAATACCTTTTTTCTCGCAGTGATGGAGCACTGCTGAATGTTCCTTGCAGATAGTCCAGAACAACTCAAGGATGAATGAAAATAGAATAAGGTTTGGTGTAAAGAGAAACTGTCAGAGAAGCAACAACACAGGAACATTCTGAGGTTAACAGTGAGCTTTAGACCCAAGCTGATGCAAGGTGTTTTTTGGCCATGCCTGTCTTGCAAAATGAAATCTGAGCCACTGGCTAAAACATACCAAAGGCTATGCTCACACTCAGAACAGAATACTGGCGATTGTTTTAGATCATGAGTATTTTCATGAATATATTTATGGGAAGAATTCAATCAAGGTAGAAAGAGATCATAAAGCACTAGGAGCCATAAAGCAAAATCCATTGTACAACGAGCCACCTGGACTTCAGAAAAATGTAATGAAATTGCAAAAGTACTCATTAA